>QAXK01001133.1:0-16307 GCA_004335735.1 Chlorella sp. KRBP
ACCCAACCCTAGGGCAGTGCGAACTCACAGGTCGTTGCCGGGCAGGCTGCAGCAGTACTTGACCAGGAGCGCCTCTGCGAACCCGGGAGAGCAGCGGGCGCCAGTCGAGTGCACGACGTAATCCTGCGCGCAATGGCCAGTCATCACGGGGCAGCACACGATGACTGGGGTCAGGTGGCGACATGACCTCATCAAACAGACGCTCAGCACAATGACAGCCCTGTAGCCCACGCTGCGGGGCACATGTGCATGCCAGCAACAGCTGCAGCAGAGTACAAGATCAGAAACACCCACTCTGCAGCAGCCGAGCCTGCACCGCCGCTGTCTTGCCTCAACGGCACACCGCCCCCCAAACGCAAAGAGCGCGCACAAACACCCGCCTGCAGCGGCCGAGCCTGCACCGCCGCCTCCTGCGCCGCTCCTGTGAACACGCTGTACGGCTGCTGCCCCGCACCATCCTTGGCAGGCGACCTGGCGGGACCTGAGGCACCCACGGTGAAGGTTGGCTGCACGCCAGCACCCCACGGGGCATCCACTGGGGCCCTCGGTGCACCGCCCTGGCCCCCTGCTGAAGCACCTGCCCCTCCAACTCCACCACCACCTGCACCTCCACCTCCGCCTCCTCCGCCACCTGCGGTTGAGCCGGCAGCGGCGTCGCGGGCGGGCTGTTGCTGCTGCCGTGGGCGCGCCTGTGTGGCGGAGAGGTCTGTAGGGGAAGGATCGTCTGCAGCCGCCAGCGGATCCGCCTCCAGGATGAGGTCGGCGTCACGATCAGGCATCTCCACGGCCGTTGCCTGATCTGGCAGGTCGGCCAGATCTGGCGGCGTCGGGATCGGCGGCGCTGTGGCGCCCTGCGCTGCAGCGGCGGCGGGGAGGGCCGGGCGGCGGGGTGGAGGGCAGAGCATCGCGTTTATGGCGGTGCGGGGAGCGGTGGGGTGAGTGGCATTGCCGTTGACGGTGGAGGCAGAGGCGGCGGGGGTGGCGGCGGTGGGGGTGTTGCGGGACTGCGTGAAGAGGAGGGTCTTGTAGCGGATGGCGGCCAGCATGGCCGTCTCCAGCCTGCGTAGGTTTGCGTAAAGAGCAAGCGCAGAAACTAAGCTGAGCTGAGTTTACTCGAGCACTCGAGTGTGCTTGAACGCCCTTCACGTAGCCTAGCCCACAGGACCACATATGAGGTGTCCCACACCAACAAGCCCACACGCGTCACAGGCAAGTCAAGTCGCGCACACGGTGCGTGCGTGCATGCCCTCCACATTGTGCCGCCAATGCCTGGCTGCCTTGGTTGATGCAGCCTGAAGCCCCGTTTGCAAGCTACACACACACACACACACGATCTTTTGTGACGGCTGCAGCATCATGACACCTGTCGTGAACGCCATGCAATCATTGTGATGATGATGATGACGCACGCACTGTGCGCTTGCCTGACGAGGCGCTCCAGCTTGCGCTCATCCGCCACTGAACCCGCCGGCACCAAGATGACGCACTCTGAGCCTGGCTTGCGAGCTCGGCCCTTGCACTGCACACGATTGCCCGGCAGCAGGTGCAAGCAGCGCAGAAGAGCAGCAGCACGGTGCTCAGGGTAAGCCCTCGGGTGAGATGGACAGCTGTCAGGCAGGGTCACATCGTCGTCGGCATTTGCAAGCAGGCTCAGAACCTGCCACACCAAGTGCAGTCGTGAGCGCGCAGCCGCTTGCCACATCAAGCAACAGGCAACAGGTTCTCCCTCCCACGTAAAACGTCCAGGGTCCGCACCTGCGTCAGCTGGATCACGTGGTCGGGTACTTCGAGCAGCACCACGCGGCTGCAGCAGCCAAAGTCCAGGCCCTCGGCGCCGACGTGCGTGGCCAGCAGCACATTGGTGGTGCCCTCACGGAAGTCCTGCATTGCCCGGTGCTGGGCCTGCGTGTGTGTGTGGCGCGTGCAGCAATCAAGGCAGCACGTTGGTTGGTGGTGCCCTCACGGAAGTCCTGCATCGCCCGGTGCTGGGCCTGCGTGTGTGTGTGTGTGGCGCGTGCAGCAATCAGGGCGCAGCAGCACGTTAGTAGCAAGCGGTGGCATGCTCTCCAATGGCATCGTATGCACCTTTTCAGCATGGTGCACGTTACCAGCCGGCCCGACATAGCACAGGCAACAGAGGCCATATTGGGGAACGGGGCAGCTGCCACATTGTGACGCCGTTTGGTCCGTTGACGCGGCGGCGGCCTGCGTCATCACGCGCGCAGCACGCGCAATCACGCACACTAACGCACCAGCATGCCCATGCTGAGCGGTTGCGCCAAGGAGCCCCCGCCAGTGTCGCCCAGGAAGGGAGCGCCCTTCAGGCCGGCGGCTTGGGCGGCGGGCAGGTCCTTGAGCAGCCGGTGCATGGCCACCACGTGTGCCTGCACGTGTGCAGAGAATGTAAAAGGGGAACTACTGGCGCCGTGAGTGGAGTGCCTGACGTGCAGAGACTGTGTGCGCGCGTGGAATGAGTGAGCAGGTGCCTGGCCACCACATTGCATTGACAAGGCTGTCGACAAGGAGGATCGACAAACAGTTAGCCATGTGGCACCATAATCACACAGACATCGTGCTGTAAACAGCCGTCTCGCGAGCAACGCCTTCGTGCCTTGCAACTGCCACACCTTGCGTGAGAAGAAGACCATGGTGCCCTCCACCACTGCGCCCGCATCGCCGCCCCCTAAACCACCCTGGTCACGCCCCACCGCCGCCGCCGCTCCTCCTCCTCCTCCTGCAAACGAGATGGGCACATCAGGGCGCCGCCGTGAGAAAGATGATGCACATACATGGCTGCCGCTGCTGCCGCAACTGGGCCAGCTGGCGTGCGTTGAGCTTCACATCTAGAGCAGCCATGTTTCAGGCAGACAGAAGGCCAGTGTGTGCTCGCACCGTTGCTGCCGGTGGGTGGGGTGTGGCCGGGCTGGTGCAGCGGCGGCTTGAGGACGATTGACAGCAGGGTGCGGAGCTTGGTGCTGAACCAGCAAGCAGGGTCTGCCTGCGAGCGGCACCCAGCCAACGCACACGATGTGTTTCGTTTCGTTGCATGTTGCCGTCAGCCTGTTGCAGCTCCCGTTGCTCCTCTCCTCACTAACGTCCTTTCACGTGTTGCACTTGCGCCCCCCTCACCTGTTGAGGCCCACCGCACGCACACGGCTCCAGCAGACGCAGCAACTGGTCCTCTCCTTACTAATGACAATTCCCTTGCTGCCCTCACCTGTTGAGGCCCACCGCGTGCACACGGCTCCAGCAGACGCACCACCTCCTCTGGGGGAGGCAGCAGAGCGTCGATGAAGCGGGCAAGCGAGCCTTCCACCACTGCCGTCAGCCCTTGCTGCTGAAGCACCTCCTCCACATCTGCACCAACCACCACAGAATCAACAGCACAGCCGTGCTGCCTCGGTTGATGCGGCTGGGCCGCCCCGTTTGCAAGCGCGCACACACAGACGCAGAAGTGTGAGCCTTGCCACGCCGTGAAGCCACAGCGGGGCGTCCCGCTCATACACCTCCCCCAGCACCACAACCCTACAGCTTTCCCCTTGGCACCGTGCACGCACCCTGCAGGTACTGGTACTGGTCGTCGTCGTCCCGCTCGCACGCGTCCCCCAGAGCCGACATCACGTTGAGGATGACCTGCGGGACAACAAGCAAAGGAATAGGAATGTGACAACCACTAGGCAGCCTCCTTGATGGGCTGGGCAGATGGCCACACGCCGCTATGCAAACAGGATCACCAAATACACGCCGCTATGCAAACAGGATCACCACATACACGCAGCTAATGCAAACAGGATCCCCACATACACGCGGCTATGCAAACAGGATCACCACATACACGCTGCTAATGCAAACAGGATCCCCACATACACGCGGCTATGCAAACAGGATCCCCACATACACGCCGCTATGCAAACAGGATCACCACATCGCCTTCCTCATCACAGGATATACGACATCCTGCCCCGCCCCAGGCGCCTCGCCCTACCCTGCCCCACACGCCACGCTCCGCCCCATGCGCCACGAGAGACAATTCTCACCTGCTGCGACGCCTGCTGCTCCAGCGCAGCATAGTACCTCGGCCCTTTCCGCAACTGGCGTGGTGCCCCCCTCCCGCCCTTGGCCCCACCCGCCGCCGCCGCCGCCGCCGCCGCCGCTGCCCCACCACCCCGCGGACCGCCGGTGGTGCGCGCATTGCTGTCCGCTCCGTCCACCTGCTGCATGCGAGATGTGATTGATGTTGGTATCTGCTTGCCAGACATGGCTGTACCAGATGTAAAGCTCATCACACACACCTCCTGCCCCTCCTCCTCGTTGTCAGCGTCGGCCTCGTTGCCGGGGGCTTCAGCGGTGGCGGCGGGCGTTTGATGACGGTAGGGGCGGACGGGCGTGGTGAACTCTGAAGTGATGCGGGCGATTTGGGAGGGGCCGAGCACCGACTTGAGCTTGCGTTCCAGGTCCCTGCATGGGGTCAGTGGCATAGCGGCATAGTGGCATAGTGGCACAGTGGCCGGACGTAGGATGCTGTGAGGCAGGCAGGTGGTGCAGGGCTGATGCTCTTGCAGCAGCATAACAAGTCACACGGCAAGGTTCGATCTCCACGTCAGACAGCGGCAGTCCGCAGCCTGCACCGCACCTGAGCTCCTTCCTCTGCTGCACCATGGCCGTGTGCAGCTGCATCTGCCACGGCTTGTATCGCGCCGACGGAATGAGCAGCCCCGCCGTCTCCTTTGGGATGCCCGCCAGGCCGTGCACCCCGCCGCCGCCCCGCCAGGAGGGCGCGTTGGCGACGGTGGCAGACTGCTGCAGGGCGGAGGCTGCTGGGGTGCCGTCGTTTTGGACGCCGACCTGGGAGGATCTCCGGGTGCCCGGTGAGGTGGCTGGTGCTGTTGCTCCTAGTGCTGCTCCTGGGGAAGCGCCTGGTGCTGTGGCTCTTGGTGCTGCTCCTGGTGTTGTGCCTGGTGAGGCGCCTGGTCCTGCTGCTGGTGCTGCTGCTGGTGCTGCTCCTGGTGCTGCTCCTGGTGAGACGCCTGGTGCTGCTCCTGGTGTTGCGCCTGGTGAGGCGCCTGGAGGCGACAGGTGCTGTTGCTGCTGTGGTGACTGCTGCGGTTGCGGGGGCTGTAGGTTGTTGTTGGGGGCGGGTTGGTTCCGGTTAGAAGGAGACATGGCCGCGTTGGCAGTGCTGCCTGCGACAAGGACGGGCGCACGACAAAGCACAGCGCTGGGTGACTGCATGCTCTGGCCTGGGCTGGTGCCTAATCTTGCCTCGCTGCTGATCCGTGCTGCCTTGGTTGATACGGCCTGAAGCCCCGTTTGCAAGCTACACACACAAACATGATACGCCCGGTAGTGGGCTCCGGCCCCGCCGAGGCGCCCAAACAGATGCAAATATCGAAACACACACACTCCACCTGGTACGGCACCTGCATCGCTCTTCACGCGGCGCTGGGCTGATTCCCTCTGCTCTACTGCTGCTTGTGTCGCCTGCATGCTCATCTGCTTGCCAGAGATAGCCACACCAAGATGATCTCAAACGCACCTGCAGGTCCCGTCCCACTCTGGATAGGCCCCTCCGCTTGCCCCGCCGCGCCGCCCGCCTGACGCCCAGCCCTGCCCACACCGTCGACCCCACCAGCGCCACCGCCGGCGCCGCTCTGCCTGGCGGTTGAGGTTGCAGGCGTGCCGCCAAAGCCCAAGCCCTCATCCATGCCGTCGTCCTCGTCCTCGTCCTCGTCATAGTCGCTGGGCTCCAGGTCAGGGTCAAGGTTCATCACCAGGGACTGCGCGTGCACCGTTAGCACAGCCAATTCTTGATGAAATTGGCAATTGGCAAGCATCAAAGCACACCTGATGTGGGCCTTGGAGTCACGAGCTGTACATCCCACAGAACAGGTGTGCAGGGTCAGCTGCCCGCCGTGCGTGGAGCTTCACCTGCAGTCGTTGTGCGCTTGTGCTCTCAATAGCTGTGCTACTCCTGCAAGCGGTGCTCTCTGTGCAGTGCCTGGGAGGACGCAGAAAACGCCAGGCTGCTGAGCTCCCCCCACCTCTTCCTCACACCACGGTAGCTGCGGCCCGCAGCACGGCTTCCTCAATCACGCCTACCGGCGTCCCTTTTCTTGCTTCCTTTCTCTCTCCTCCTCCTCACAGGCTTACTCGATGACGCCTACCGTCGTCCCCTTTCTTTCGTTCTTTCTCCTCCTCCTCCTCCTCCTCACCGTGTCGGTGCTGGAGAGCAGCACGTTTTGCGCCGTCACCAACGCCATCCACAGGCCCATCTCGGCAGCACACGCCTCCACCGCCTCCAGTTGCTTGGCCAGGTACCTGTAAATGCTGGTGCCTGTGGCGCTCACAATGCCTGCAGCGCGAACAGAACCATCAGTGGCCAGGAGCAGCAAAGCATGCCGCTCATGACGCCTAATTAAGAAGACTCCAAGGCGCTGCTTGTCTCCATTTCATCAATCGGCACCATGCTGAAAGAGTGACCATCAGCGGTCAGCAAAGTATGGCACTAACGACACGTGCAGCGCCCCACACTCCATGCCACTGCCCTCGCCCACCACGGCTGACTACCCATCAGCAGCCACTCACCAACGCCCTCAGCCGCCAAGCTGGCAAGCCCCACCCACCCACCTCCGCACCGCCATCGCCACCGCGCCTCACACTCACCAATGCCCTCAGCCGTCAGGTTGGCAGGCCCCAGCCTCCGCACCAGCGAATCCTGCGCCGCCATGCTGTTGCGCACGTGGCGCATGGTGGCGGCCGCCACCAGCGTGTCCCGTGCCGCGCGCAGCACCGTGATCATCTCGTGCACGGGGCTGGTGGCGGGGAGGGGAGGGCGGGCGTTGTACGACACCATGCGCTGGCGGGGGGTGGGCACGGACGCGGCCACTGCTGCCCTGTGCTCAGGAGGATGTGTGATAGGCAAGGGCGGCAGCAGCTGGTGAGGGTGGTGGTGGTGCGGGGCGGGAACGGGCGCCGCCACCTCTCGCCTCCCCAGGAGAAGAGCCTTTGGTCTGCCTAGCCTAGCCTAGCTCACAAACACGCGAACTGATCGCCCACGCCACTGCAAACTGCACCTGCCCTCACCAGTCGTTGGCGCCGATGACCAGCGCGTTTGTGATGCGCTCCAGTGAGCAGCGGCGGGCCAGGCGCTGCGAACCATCCGGGTGCAGCTCCTTCTCCAGTACCTGGGCGGTGCGATCAAGAGGGCAACCAAGTCAGTCAGGCAACCACCAGGTCGGTGTTTCATCAAGAGGGCAACCATCAGTCAGGCAACCACCAGGTCGGTGTAATCAAGACGGCAACCACCAGTCAGGCAACCGCCAGGTCGCACACCAGCGGCAAGAAGGTGCAGCACTGGGCACCGCTCACGTGTCGTGATTGGCAGCTAGCCCAGTGAAAAGTGCAAAGCCTGCCAGCCTCCTGTAGCGTCACGCCGATTGGCAGCAAGCCCAAGGTGAAAGCACAAGACCTGCCACCTCGTGGTGCTCCTGATACATCCGTCCCACCCACCTGTAGCGGCACGCTGACTGGCAGCAAGCCCAAGGCATGCCACCTCGTGGTGCTCCTGATACATCCGTCTCACGCACCTGCAGCGGCGTGGCGCTGAGGCCCAGCAGGCGCGGGCGCTGCTGCACCTGGGCCTGCGCCACAAAGCGCTGCAGCACCTGGGCCAGCGCGTGCTGCGAGTCGGCGTGGTGAGCCTCGTCCAGCACAAGCCAGGATATGCGTGAAACCTTCGATTACAGTTCAAGGCAAGCATCGGCAGGCATGGGCAGGTTTGGCTGCGAGTCGGCGCGCTGGGTGTTGCCATGTGGTGTCTGCCCTGCACAAACTTGTTGGAGCTGTTGCTTGGCCAACAGGAGCGCGTGGGTGAAGCTGTGTGTCACCGCAGCCGCAACACCGCCACCCGTCGCCACCCACCGAGAGCAGCGCGTGCGTGAAGCAGTGCAACAGCTCCCCAGGCGTGGCCACCAGCACGTGCATGCAGGCCACCAGGTCCTGCATGCGCTCGCGCGAGGTGCGGCCTGCCTGCAGCCGCTTGCCGAGCGTCACCGAGTCGGGCAGGCCCAGCCGCTTGACCGTGCGCGCCGCCGCGCGGCCCATGCCCTGCGCAGGTGTGGGGTGCAGATGCACGAAGCAGCCAGCGCCTGCCACAGCTGCTTCCGGCAAGCAAGTGAAGTGGGCACTGGGTGAAGCAGGGTGAAGGCAGGTAAGAAGGGAGCGGCACAACCTCACCTGCACCGTTGTGAGGTTGCTGCCCACTGTGCTCGCCATGGACTCTGAGCTGCTGCTGCTGCTGCTGCTCTCTTCGACGTCGTCATCGTTGCTGCTGCCGCTGGGCGAGTCATCCTCGCTGCCAGTGGGCGATTGGCCACGCTCGCTGTGCGCGCGTTTGGCCTGCTGCCTCGGCGCCTTGGCTCGCGCCACGCGCACGCCGGTGGCGCCCGCAGCCCCGGACTTCGCACGCGCCGCAGCCGCCGACCCCGCCACGCCCGGAGCCGCCGCCGCAATTGCCGCGAGGTTGACGGCGTTCAACGGTGCGCCTGGCTTCGGAGCAGTCCCCTCGCCGCCTGCCTGGGTCCTCGCGGCGGCGGTGGCGAGGGTTGCGTCGCTTGCGACTGCGGTGCCGCTGGGCGAGGTCGGGCCGGTGGTGGTGAAGTCGTCGCTGAAGTCGAGGTCGCCTTCGAACTCGACCCCGTCATACTTGTCGAACTCCTCCACGGAGCCAGCGGCCACCAGGGCCACGCGTAGGCCGGACTGCTGCAGCACCTTGGCTTGCTGCCTTGTGAGTGGGGGAGGAAAGGGGAAACAGGGGCAGGCACAGGACAGTGGGTGTACGTGCGTGGCACAGGCAAACATCTGGCCACGCGCTTGAGCCAGAGCTTGAGGCTAGAAGAGGCTCTGAGGCGCCGCACGGTGGTTGAGGTGTTTGCGCCGAAGGGCCGACAGGGTCGCACGCGAAATGAGGTGTGCACCCGCAGGCGCAGGCCGTGCACGCGTGCTCAGCAATCCAACTGCAGACATCTGGACCCTTTGTGCACTGCATACCTGGAGACAGAGGGCGACGGTGGGCGCCACAAACACGGCCACCTGCGTGGGCGCCTCCAGGCGCGGCTTGTAGTGCTGCAGCACCCGCACCGCGATGCGCGTCTTGCCGGCACCTGCATTATTGTGATGCCAGCAGCGTGTGCTCAGGGCGTTTGGCAGAGTTGGAGCGCATGATGGGCACCTGCACGCGATCGGTCCGCCACACCGCAGAGACACCTGCTCACCAGTCGGCAGCGCCACAATCACCTGCGTGCGCACGCACACGAGGCACGTGCGTCCTTGTCAGCGGTTTGGCTGCGCACACGGCGTGCGGCGCTGCCAAGCACGCGCGGACGGTGGGCGTGCGCCCCTCTCCCCCCACCCAGGACCTCCACAGAACGCACGTCCTGCTTGATGGCAATGTCCACGAGCCACCGCTGAAAGTTGCGGTCCTCCGGCTCCGCCATGGTCCTGCTCCGCGCGTGCTGCGTGCTTCAGCGGCTCCAAAAGGGCACGTCACCCCGACGGCATCGCGGGCAGCGACCCAGGGCAGGTAATCCTCGCGGTTTGGCGTGCTTCTGATACTGTTTGCTCGCACGGTTCTTCACCCTGCATGAGGGTGAGACCTGTCTGGTCGCAATCGCCCCGAGGACGCAGAGAAGAGAGCGGCGCGATGGAGACGGCGATCAACGCGATCCAGCGCTCGCTGCTTGGCGTGCACGCGACGGGCCTCTTCCGGGCGTCCTTCAGCGTGGAGCAGGTCGAGGACATGCTCAAAGTCCTCACGGGAGAAGTGCTTCAGGGCCACCTCAGCGATGTGGCTGGCGCGCTGATGCGGCTCAAGGCGCTGCTGGCAGCCCACAGCCACCACCCCATGCTCTCCCTGCTGGTCCTCTCCATGGCGGTGAAGCTGCTCTCCGCCGACGTGTGGGAGGAGGACCCCGAGGACGAGAGCAGCGACGATGAGGAGCACACCAGCAGCGCGGCAAAGCAGCAACAGCAGCAGCTGCAGGTGCCCAGCGCCCCAGCTGAGCCCTCCAACCCCCTGGTGCGCGCCAGGGTCAGGTGCCCCGACCCGAACGGCCCACCGCTGCTGTCGCGCAGATCCAAGCGCGCGTTGCACTCAGGGCTACCTCGGAAACGCGTGCCAGTGCGCAGGTGGGGATGCGGCCGCCCAAGATTGCGGAATACCTGCTCACGGCGCTCAACGAAACGGGCGGCGGCGTGCGGCCGATGCTGGAGAAGTACGCCGCTACCTTTGGGCCACAGGGCGTGTGGGAGCTGCTGCAGGTGCGTTGCCTGCTGAAGCGCCTGTCCACTCGGTGCCGCATGCCACCAGCGACCTCTTTGGAGGTGAGAGCCGGCACGGTTGTCCGCCCAAGACGCAACAACCAGCTGGCAAAGAGTGATGCCACCACTGCGCGTGCGTGCGCCTGGTGTGTGTGCAGGAGACGAACCGTGAGTTCGAGCAGGCCACTGCCCTGACCACGGTGGTGTCGGGCGAGCGCAAGCGCACCGCCGGCGGCGTGTTCCTCAAGCTGGCCAAGACGAAGTGAGTGAGCCATCACCATCTCTAGCGCGACCAGCCAGGCCACCACTCACTTGTGTCATTGGCGCACCAAGTTGGGCAGAAGCGGCGCCACACCCTTCCTGTGCGTGCTTTCCCTGCACCACCATCGCATCCCTGCGCCCTCAAATCTTGTGCAGGAAGGCGCACTTCATCAAGGCGGCAGAGGCCGCCGCCGCACCCAGCTTCCAGCTGCGCAGCTACCAGCAGCAGGCCATCGACCGCATCGCCGCAGAGGGTGGCAACTGGGTGGTGGCTGCGCCCACCAACACGGGCAAGACGGCAATCTTCATCGAGCTGTCCAGGTGAGCATGATCAGCCCTCTGCATACTTCATACCAGCCGTCCACGTGCGCCCGTGAGTCGCTGACCAGGACAGCTCTCCGCAACGTCGTCACCAGCCCACGCCCTCGAGGAGACTTGCAGGTCCTGCCTTGCACACTGACCTTCCTCCCCTACCCTCGTTGCCCCTGCCGCCACACGTACATGCACGTGTGCATGCCCCCCCCCCTCCCACCTGCAGGCGTGTGCTGCAGCGCTCCCCCCAGGCCACCGTGGTGGTGCTGGTCCCCACAGTGTCCTTGGTCCGCCAGCAGTGCATCGCCTACGAAAAGGCCGGCTTCCGCCCCGCCGCCGCGCCGCCCCTGGTGGGGCAGGCCCTGAGCACAGCGGCAGCATCGGCAGCGGGCGGCGGCGGAGGGTACGGGGGCGCGGCGGCGGGGGCGGGTGTGGTGCCAGACGCCCCGGCTGTGGACTGGTAAGTTGGGAGTGTGACGAGTGTGTATGTAGCTTGCAATGAGGCTTCAGGCCGCATCAACCAAGGCAGCACGGGTCAGCAGCGAGGGAGATTGGGCACCGACCCAGACCAGAGTATTGGCTTTGCTAGACGTGTTCTGGGGTGCACCGGCGGCCGCAGGCTGCACAAGGCGAGATTACACAGGGTGCAGGAGCGGCAAGAGGTGCTTGTGACGGATCGTTGCATCGGCGCCGTGCAGGTTTTGTGGCGACAAGCCCCTGCACCCCAGCCAGTGGCGGGCGGAGCGGGAGCGCCTGAGCGTGCTCGTCTTTGAGTCTCAGACCTTCCTCAACCTGCTCACACGGGGCAACGCCACGCTGGCCGACGTGGGCCTGCTGGTGCGCCTTAGGGTAACACGCTGGGTTATGTGTTGTGTGATGTGTTGCATGCCCAACCAGAGCGTCAGCCCCCCCGCACCAAAGCGCCAGCGGGAGTGCGGCTAACAACAGATGTATGCTGCAGACCAGCGAACGTTGTGACGCAGCCACCACTCGCGGCCACCGCCTGTGTGTGTGTGTGCCACTTGCATATTGGGGAAGCCCGCCGTTGCGTCAAGGCACTAAAGATCAGCAGAGAGGCAGAGGAGGAACTGCAAGCAGTCCTCCCTCACGAGAAGCACCAGCTCAGGCCAGAGCATGCGTCATCCAGCACCAAGACACAATGGCGTAAGGGACCTGATGCCTACACACTCCTGCCTGCAGGTGTTGGACGAGGTGCACCACACCGACAAGGCGCACCCCTACGCCATGGTCATGTCTCTGTATCGGCAGGTCGAGGCCTCCAAGCGGCCACAGGTACATGCGCCCTTGTTCTCAGACTGCACTGATATGCAAGTGGCACACGCACACACTTGCTCTGAGCTTGGAGCTGTGGGACGTCTGATGATACGCTCGCAGGGCCATGCAAGTGCAACACCCAACTTACCTGTTGCTGCTCACATGCTTGCTCGCAGGTGCTTGGTTTCTCGGCCTCACCCGCCAATGGCAAGACCGAGGTGAGTGTTGGCCACGCTGCTTGTTTACACACGTCTGCACGCGTAGGGCGATTGTAATGCTGAGCAACTTGCGTGAGCCACCCAGCACCCCTGCGCGCGTGGCCTGCCTGCCGTGCACGCAAGCACCCAACCCTCTTTGTCGCCTCCTGCCCTGCGATTCCCCAACCCTGCTGCCTTCTCCGCCTGCAGGGCCGGCTGCTCACAGACCTGCAGCGGCTGCTGGACACCCTGGACGCGAAGCTGCACGTGGTGGCGGAGGACGACAACCAGGTGCAGCAGGTGCGCACGGCGACCAGACCTCCTCTTGGCTCTTGTGGACAATAGTGTCAGATATCCCACAAATCAATAGCTTTTGGTTCAAGCTCTGCTGGAGATGCTGGGTTCAAGCTCTGAAGCATCCTTGTGCCGCCCTGTCTAACAAATAGGCGCTCCTCAATGGGCTCAAGGCTCACAAGGCTGGCGGCGTGTTGCGTGTTGCACGAGCGCAGGTGGCTCCGGCGCCGTCCCAGGAGGAGCACCAGGTGACCACGCGCGCATTGGACGGCAGCGTGCAGGAGTGGCTGCGGCACACCATGCACGCTTACGCCACGCGAGTCGGTGCGTGGTCTTGTCGCTTGGGGACGTCAGCAGCAGCGGTAGAGATGAACGGCAAGCGACAGAGCGCAGAAGCTAGAGGCACAGCATGCATGTCGAACGAGTCGGTGCGAACCTGTCTGGCACGAGCACCTTGCTTGGCGACGCACCTTCCCTCCTCTCAGCTGCCACAAGTTGCCCTTCTGTGCCCAGCTTGACCGCTCAACCTCAACAAATGAATACCTGGCTTTATTTGGCATCCTCCTGACGCCTGCCCCAATGCCCTTGCAGCCGAGGCGCTGGAGGAGGCGCTGCAGAGCCCCAGCACTTCTGCCGAGTCCCGAGCAGGCCTGCGCCAGCGCATGGCCAACAAGGAGGTGCCCTCGGTCGCCGGCGTGCTGGCCAACGCGGTGCACGCTTACAACACGCTCTGCTCGTGAGTGTGCGCTTCTGACATACCCAGTGGACCCGTGTGTGGCCGACTCTGACTTCAATATGATACCAAACCTGGAAGCCATCTTAAACATGTCATGGCAGCACCTGAGCTCACCCACCAGGGCACCAGTGCAGGTGCAGCACATGCTTACTTCTCATCCTTGGTTGCGACAGACTGCCACGATGAGCGAAATGTGGCACGCAAGACAGGGCGCAGCGCCGGTGGTCACGCACCTGCAGGTGGATGCTCTTGTGACGCACCTGCAGGTGGATGAACGAGGCAACCGAGGTGGCGCGCGTGTGGCGGCTGACCAACCTGGGCCACTGCGTACTGGTGCTGGAGGTGCGTTGCTGCACAACGGGGGGCAGCTTTACCTCGTGCTAGCCGCTGGCCATCACCTGGCGCAATGCTGCTGAAGGGGCCCGTTGGTGCCGAGCGACCGGCACTGCGTTGCCCTTTCTCATGACGACCACTGCAGCCCCATGCAGCCCAACCAGCCTATTGTCACCACTGCCACCTTGGTTGCTCTTCTGACAGGCCCTTGCGGTTGAAAGGTCCGTCGTTGCCTTGCTCCTGCTCTTTCCCTTTGTGGTGGGCAAACCTCTCCTTCCGCTCATTCCCTTTCCGCAGGTGGTGGGCAAACCTCTCCTTCCGCTCATTCCCTTTCCGCAGGTGGTGCGTTCCATCCTTGCCTTGCTCCCGCTCATTCCCTTTCCACAGGTGGTGGACAAACCTTCCTTCCGCTCATTCCCTTACCGCAGGTGGTGCGCCGCACGGAGGCCCTGGCCAGTGACATGGGCTACGAGTGCGCGCTGCAGTACCTGGCGCAGCAAGCCGTGCTGCTCTGCTCCCGCTCCTGGCAGCCACGCCACCGCCTTCCCCACAGCCACCCACACGCCCACCGCTACAGCAACTCCAACGCCACCGCGAGCGGGTGTGGGGGCGCGGCGGGCGGTGGGAGCATGCACTGGGATGGGCGGGGCAAGAGCCACCTCAAGACGAAGCTGGGCAACGCGCAGGCGACGGCGTTCCACCCGGAGGAGGTGGCGGCGTTGTTGGAGGAGGGGGAGCTGGCGGGTGGCGGCGGCGGCGGCGGGGCGGGGTGGGGAGGGGGCGGCGGCAGCGGGTGGGCGGGCGGGGGCGCGGGGGATGGGTTGGTGGACGACAGGAGGGGTGCGCAGGTGCGTGCGTGTGCCGCGTGGTGTCATCATCATCACCATCACCATCATCATTGCATCGTGTTCACGGCAGGTGTCATGATGCTGCAGCCGCCACAAAAGATCGCCAGGCAGGCCTCGCCAAGCAAAGTTCACGACAGTGCACGTTACCGCATCTATGTGCCACTTGCATACCAGGACGGTCGCCGTGTGAGTGTGTGTAGCTTGCAAACGGTGCGGCCCAGCCGTGACGGCGACCAAGGCAACAGGGATCAGCAGCGAGGCAAGATCAGGCACTAGCCCAGACTACGTCGAGCCACGTGCTCACGTGCATGTGTGTGCCTGGTGCGCATGCACAGGTGCTGGCCAGTGCGGCGGGCCTCTCAGCGTTGGCGCGTCACGTGGTGACGGGCCCCAGCGCTGCCGTCATCGCCCGACAGGTGGAGCTGCAGGATTCCCTCGCCTCCCTCAAGCCTTGCGCGGACATCCGCCTGACAGGTCAGTCCAGTGCTCCCGCCTAGCCTGGAGCGCGTCTCAATTCCTGGCTGCTGTGCGGTAGGACGCTGAACCGTGCTCATTGCGGCCACGGCAGCACAGTACTTCTGCGCGGCCAGCGGCTTTTCTACAGATAAGCATATTACTTGGAACTAGGTTTTACATTGTGCCGATGGGTACGCAAGTGAAATGATGCACGTGCGCAGGGCACCAGCTGACGGAGGCGCTGCTGCGTGAGCTAACCACCTGGGACGGCGAAACCAGCCCTCTCACGGGCGCGGGCGCGGCCGCCATCATCGCGCCGCTGCTGCCGCGCGTCCTCTCCGCCACGCCGCAGGGCAGCGCCGTCGGTGAGCAGCATTCCACCTGCCTGTGCCGTGCTGCCGTGCAAAGCGTGCCTTGTCCTTTCTGCAAGCTGTGGACTGCGCTTCGATGTACGCTGGTCACATGCACTCGGTGTATACGCTCTGCCTGTGTGTGTGACTCGAGTTTTTCTTCTGGTGCGGTCATCTCTGGCAAGCAGATGAGCATACAGGCAACACAGTCAGTAGAACACAGTGTGTGGGCACACTCGTCGCTTCCTTCCTGTGATAATACCGAACACAAGGCGTGTGCGTCCTCCCTTGCCCACCCTGCGACTCAAAGCACAGGACACAGCAGCTGCACAACTCGTCGCCTTCCCTACTTCCCTTCTTGCCTTCTGCTGTTGCTGAGCTGTGCAAACACGAATCCTGTCCCTCTACCAAGCAATTGCTGCTGGCCAAGTGGTGGTGCGGTTGCTTGCAGAGCGGCGTGCCCACCATCTGGGTCGATGTATATACATTTCCCTCTTCTGACTTACGCTTCTCTTCAATTCCCTTCCAATTCCTTCCCCCGCAGGCTCCTCGCCGCTCCCCGCAGTGTCCGCTGGCAGCAAGCGCACCGCCGCTGCCATTTGGGCCCTGCCGGGCTCCACAGGCGCCACAGCAGCAGCCGGCGGCGTCAGCGGGGCGGGCGCCAGCAACAGCGGGGCTGCCGCCAAGACGCGATCAGCTCCCCACGCCGCTGGGGCCAGCGCGCGCCGGGGGCAAGCGACGGAGGCGGAGGAGGAGGGCGGGGAGGGGCGAGGGTTTGGGGAGGGCGTGGGCGGCATGCCGGAGGCGTCGGAGGTTTGCAGGGAGCTGGTGGCGACGGCGTTGCAGCCGATGCTGCCGGGAGGGGTGCGGGTGCCGTCGGGAGGTGGCGGGGGAGGCGCGGGAGCGGGAGCGGGGGCGGGGGGGGCGG
>QAXK01001134.1:0-36856 GCA_004335735.1 Chlorella sp. KRBP
TGCTGTTGCCGTTGCTGCTGCCATGATGATGGCGTGTTAAGCGTGTGCACCCCCGTACGTACCTGCACCAGGTGTGCTGCCAGGTGCCACCTGTCCTGAGGGGCATGGTAGGGCCAGCGGACGTGGGAGGGCAGCAGGTGCAGCAGCACGCTCAACACCAGGCTGGGCACCGCACCCTGCAGCCAACAGGTGTCGTCACAGCACGGTGTGGTCTCCTCAGTGTACCAGTCATGGGCAAGAACAGGTGGTTTTCAAGTGCAGGTGCAATGTCAGCGAAGCTACTTCATTTAAGCGCAGCTAATCTCCCTCGCTGCTGATCCCTGCCGCCTTGGCTACCGCTGCTGGCCACCCCCTTTGCAAGCTACACACGCACACATCATCAGGACTCCTTGTCTGGCTCGCGTGCCTGAGTGCTGCAAGACATCCGATACGCCTGGTAGCCCAAGGGCTCTGGCCCCGCCGAGGCGCCCAAACAGACGCAAACACTGAAAAACAGACGCACACACCAAGACGTGAGCACAGCAGCGGCGCACCTGTACCACGTATCCTCTGGCCAGGAAGTGTGACAGCAGTCTCATGAGGGCCACGGTGGCGCCGTAGTCCTGGCACTGCACCTCGAGCTGCACGTGCAGCAGCTGAGGGGGCGCCGCCAACAGGTCACCTGCGCCACACATGTAAAGGGTGCACGCGGCGCACCATCACGGTGCTGGCTGGGCGTGAGGGCGGGGGTGTGGCCAACAGGTCACCTGTGTCACACACGTAAAGGGGGCACGCGGGCTGGCTGGGCGTGAGGGTGGGGATGCGGTGCACGGTCTGGGCTGCGGTGGATGCCTGGCGCCACCAGCGCACATCCCCATGCTGACATGCTGTTCGCCTGAGCGTGAGTGGCGACATCAGCCGTTGTGGCAAGGTGTGAGGCACAGTGCAGTCTATAGTGCAACGGTAGCTGGGACTGTAGCACAGCTTCCTCAATCACGCCTACCGGCGTTTATTCCTTCTTTCTTCTTTCTTTCTTTCCTTATTTCTTTCCTTCAGTCTCGTGCAGCACAGCGCAGTCTCGTGCAACAAAGCGCAGTCTAGTGCAGTCTAGTGCAGCGCAGTGCAGCTCACCTGGTATGGCCACGGCTGCCAGGCGCGGCACCGCCACCTGCTCCCCCCACGCGCCACCCATCCCCGCCACCTGCCCCACCACCAGCGCCTCCAACGCCGCCAGTGCCTGCTCCGGGTGGTGCTCCGCCATGCACTGCATCAGCGCCAGTGCATGCTCAATGCCGCGCAGCACCATCAACTGCGCAGACATCACCTCCTCCCCACCTCCCCCGCTGCCTCCACCACCGCCATTCACGGCGGAATGGCTGCTGCTGCCGGTGCTGTTTGCGGCGGCGGCGGCGGCCAGCTGGGGTAGCAGGCGGAGTGCGGTACTGGCCACGTGCACCCAGCTAACAGGGGTCTGTGGCGTGGTGCTACTAGCGGAGGAGGAGGAGGGGTGGGGAGCGTTCGGGTCACCAGGGAGAGGGGCGGTGGTGGTGACTTGGATACTGAGGAGGTCAGGGACGCAGGCGGGGTGCTCGGTGGCCAGGGTGGAGACCAGGCGTAGGGACAGCTCGAGCTCCTGTGACAAGTGGGTGGGCGTGCGGCAGGGGAGAGGGGCGCCAGGTTGCTGCCTGTTCAAGAAGGCATGCCTGAGGGTGCAGAGGCGCCGTCACGCGCTGCGACGGGGCGTGTGAATCATCCACACAGCGTAGATGATCCGTTGCGTAGATGATCCGTTCACATGCGTAGATGATCCATCCACATACGGAGGAAGAAGGCCTGCGAAGGCAGGCAGGTCTGCCTTGCCCAGGAGTACCCCCCACGCGCGCCCGATGCTGGTGAGAAAGAGAGCGCAGGGAAAGCCGCCACGCCTGCATGCTCTGGCCTGGGCTGGTGCCTAGTCTTTCTCGCTGCTGATCCGTGCTGCCTTGGTTGCTGCGGCCTGACGCCCCATTTGCAAGCTACACGCACACACAGAGCCTACCTGCAGGACCTCGGTGTCGACGTGCGTCGCATTGTAGACGCAGGCGCCCAGCACGTGCAGCAGGTGCGCGCAGCGCCCCAGCAGCAGCAGCTGGCCGAAGCTGCGGTGCGTGCCGTCGACCTCCCACCGCACCAGCGCCACGCTGCTGGCGCTGGACTGGAGCAGGGCGGGGAGGGCCACCACGCGGCCTTGAATGCCCTGCAACGGCACGGGACGGGACACAAAGCAGGTGCAAGGCGCGTGCACATCATCAGCATCATCATTGCATGGCGTCATGATGCTGCAGCCGTCACAAAAGATCGCCAGGCAGGCCCCGTCAAGCAAAGTTCACGGCAGCGCGTGCACAGTTGCTCGAGCACTAGACTCGGTAGTGTAAGCGATTACACCCACACCCACAGTTTAAGGCCCAGAAATAGGATGCAAGTCTGCCATCACCAGCAGGAGCCTCCATGGCCCCACCCTAAGGCACGCTCCCAAGGCATGCCATCAGCACAGGTGGATGACACAGCGCTGCCGTGTCAGTTTGCCAGCGTGCGTCTCCTGGCTCTCTTACCGCAGGCAGCATCATGGCGGGTACGGTGGGCGCCAGGTTCCACGGGCAGCTTCTCGCCAGCTGCACCTTGAGCCCGCCCAGGCTGCGCAATGCAGTGTCGGTGGTCTCGTGCAGGGACACGAGAGCCTCGTGCTTCTGCAGGTGGGTTGTTGGCATGAGGGTGTGCATGAGGGTTCAGGGTCAGGTCTCGTGCAGGGACACGAGAGCTTCGTGCTTCTGCAGGGGGACGCATGAGGTAAGCATCCATGAGGGTTTAGGGTCTCGTGCAGGGACACCAGTGCTTCTGCAGGGCGGTGCATGAGGATCAAGGTTCAGGACCTAGGGCTAGCGCTAGAATCATGGGGCAGCACGGGCTGAGTCGGAATGCCCATCAGTTTTGGACGCGAGGGGATGAGTGATAAGGGAAAAGGTATCAGGCGCAAGCGCACGCGCCTGCAGGTTGGCGTAGGCGGCTGCCGCGGCCACGTGCCCCTTTGACAGGTTGGCCAGCAGTGACACGTATGGCCATGAGATGGCTGGGAAGAGCTCCCCCGCGTCCTGCAGTACGGCCCTGAGCGGGCGCGACACCTCGTTGCTCGGCTCCCACACCCACGCGCACAGCAGTGCGTCACCTGCGGCAACAACAGCACGCACAGCACGCACAGCACGCACAGCACGCACAGCACGGCACCGTACGGTGGTGCGTTCTTCTTGTTACTGTTGGCAGGCAGGTGCGGCCTCTGCTGGAGCTATCCGTCTGCTAGTCTGATGCGTGCGGGTGGAACTGTGGCAGTTCCCTGGTGCACACGACCCTGGTGGCGCCATGCAGGTGGCAACACTGGAACACACATCTAATATGCGCCCGGTAGTTGATCCCCCGCCCCGCCGAGGCGTCCAAACAGACGCAAATACTGACACACACATAGACTGTTAACAGACACGTGTACGTGTCTGTTCACCGTTTGCTCACCGTTTGCCAGTTGCTTGACCAGTCCCACGAGCTCTCTAACCTCCCCCGCGCCCTGCGCCTGGGGCCCCAGCTCAAAGGCGGCTGCCAGCAGGCAGAGCCCCTCCAGGGCCACGGTGCGGCACAGCTGCTGCACGGCGGGGCTCAGCACGCCCTTGGCAAGGCGCTGGGCGGCGCAGGACGAGGAGAGCAGCCCGTGGCGCAGGGCGACGGACTGCACGGTATCACTGGCGCCCTCGCCTGCACGCAGCAACGTGTGCAGGGTGGGGCAAATCTTGTGATTTCACAAGATCATCGCAACAACATGAAGCGTCACTGACCCTGTCCTCAGAAGCGGCCCCTTCACGCCAGCGGTGCTTGTTCAGAGGTGTGCAGTGTGCAGAGGGCAGCACAGCCCTTAGAGCGCATCAGAGCAGCACGTTCGCCTTGTAAAGTTCGCCTTGTGAAGCGAGGCGGCAACGCATTGCGCAACACTGCCCTAAGAGCGCATCAGAGCACTTGACGCCTTGAAGCGAGGCGGCAGCACAACGCATCGCTCACCCAGGTCGAGGAGTGGCTCCACCAGGCGCACCACCGCCGCCCACGTGCCCAGCAGCAGCGCGCTGGCCGCGCCCCCCGGCCACGCCGCCAGCTCCCCATGCAGGTCCCTGGTCTTGCCGCCCAGGGGCAGCGTGTCGGGGCTGTGCGCCGCCACCGCCGTGGGGGGGGCGCTGGGGCGGTCGGCGCGCAGGAGCGCCAGGTGCGCGGGGGCGTCCAGCACGCACAGGATGAGCGTGCACGACTGTGGCAGGCGGGGGCAACAGGCGCAAAGACGAGCACAGCGACTCTCAAGGTGTGGTCGTGTACAGGAGCTGCTTATCCACACTCCAGGCTTTTCCTGATGGCAAGCAGTCAGGGTGTTTACTTAAAATCAGATTAATTTGAAGGCGCTGGAGACGCTGAGGAGCTGGAGGGATGGTCAATGTCTAGGGATTGTCACTATCCCACAATTGCGCTCACCAGGTGTTCAGCCAGCAGCAGGGTGCTCCCCTGCGCATGCAGCGGATCCCCCGCCGCCGCCTGCAGCTGCGCAGCACTGCTAGCAGGCCTGCCGGTGAGCGGCACGCTCAGCAGCCTTGCCAGCTCCAGGCACCGCTGGCTGCTGCACTGCGCCACCGCCCCGGACGCCGGCTGCTGCTGCTGCTGCTGTGGCTGTTGTGGGGTGGCGGGCGGGGGCGCGGGGGACTGGAGCTGCTGCAGGGTGGTGGCGGCGGGGCGTGTGTAGAGGAGCAGCAGGCTGGAGAGCAGCTCGCATCGCTCCAGCACCAGTTGGTCCAGGTTCATGCAGTGAGCGGTTAGGATGAGCTCCTGCGCACAAATACACACAGCTCCGGGGGAGGTGTCCACTCCGGGGTGACCACTCAACGACGCACTGCAGCGGCTGTACGTACAGCGGTTGCTTGAGGGCCTGAGGGCGCACACGAGCTTGCTGCAGCTACCACCAAAGGCTTCTGCACAGTGCTGCCGTCATCCAACTGCGGCCGCAGCCTGCCACCACCCAAAACTCACCACGTTGGTGGACTGCTGCCCCCCCGCCACCACCGCCAAGGCACGCTGCGCCGGCACCACCTGCAGCGCACCACCCGCCGCCCCCCCCGTCCCCACAGCTGCACCACCAGGTGCTCCCAGGGCGCCCGCGGGGTTGGCGCCCGCCAGCTGCAGGTGCAGCGCCTTGTGCCTCTCCACGTTGCCTCGCAGGGCGCTGACCAGCTGGTCCTCCAGGCCTGATTTGAGCAGCTTGAGCAGCAGGGGGCGCCACGCTTCCTCAACACCCGCTGCAGGCCAAAGGCAGTGCAGTGCGGCCACGATGCGGGACGTTGCATGCATGAATGAAACAGCCGACGTGCGGCACGGTGACTGTTGCTGACTGTTGCTTACTGTGCCACGCACCTTGCAGCTGGATGAGTTGCACGCTCCTCAGCAGGGCGATGCGCTCCTGCTGGTAGTACTGAATAGCCTGCAGGCGCGTGGGCACGAGAACAGCAGACCAGCAGAGTACTACAACGCTGGTTGCTTGCTGCCACGCGAACGTGGCGCCAGCTCGTCACCCGTGGGACATCTGACATGCCCCTGATGAGAGTCATTCAAATGAAAGCATGGTCTCACCTCGGCCAGTGTGCCAGTGTACAACATGACTTGTTGGTCCGCAGGCACGGCATCCCACACGGCGTCCTGACCAGAGTCCTTGCCCCATCGCTTGAGGATCAGGTGCGCCTGGAACTCATCAAGGTCCTGCGCACGTTGTTGGCACGGGGTGCAAGGTTGACTGCGTGGTCGCGTGTGTGAGGACGCTGCATGGCAGATCGCGGTGCCGCATGGTGCCGTCGCCGTCTGATCTGAGGCAGGCCATGAACACGCACCAGGCAGACGCTGAGCAGCTCCGTGGCACGCTGCAGGCGCTGGTTGATGGCGAGCTTCTTGCCCTGGATGGTGACGGTCTTGCTGGTGGTGACGGCCTGCTTGGACGCGCTGGAGGGCGGCTTGAAGGACGTGACGCCGTTCAGCAGCCAGTCGAACTGCGCCTGGGCGTCCTTGATGGCGGCATCAGCGTTGTTCTGCCGCACATGCTCCTGCAGCAGCACGTAGAGCCGCTGCAGCGGACTCCAAAACAGGCCGTCCATGGCGTGCGTCGGCTGTCCCAACTGGGCTCTCCGCTGCGGTCAACTGTCACTGGCGCATTGCTGCTAAACCTGTGGGCTCTGGCAGGTCTGCAGGCGGAACTGCAGGACCCCGCAATGGAGTTCAAAGACCGCCCTCGACACCCTCGACAGCAGCAGAAACAGGGAAGAGGAGAGCAGAGTGCGACACTGCCGCAATGGCTTCGGGGTCGCAGTCGACGACCACGGCCCTGGCGCCCGGCCTGGGGCGCAAGGTCAAGAAGGTGCGCAGCGCAGCAGATCTTCGCCTTCCAGCGTCAGGATGGCACGGCAATTGACGTGTTCAGCCTTACACTGCACGTCATGCAGGTGCTGGAGATCAAGACAGAGGCTCCGGACCTTGTGGAGGCCCTGTCCACCCTGTCCCTGCTCTACTATGAGAACGCCCCGGCCCGGCGTGCGCTGCGCTCTGCGGTGGAGAAGCGCGGCCTGGAGATCAGCGAGGCGTTCATCAGCTCCGCGGAAGCAGTCATTGAGGTGAGCAGGGGCCGGCGCACATGGCAACACCGCCACGCAACCGCACCGTGCACCCACGCGTTCCTCCTCACGGCACCACTGGCTGTCCGCAGTCGCTCAACGACGTGAGCAGCAACTTGGAGGGCCTGTCTGAGAGCTGCAGCAAGATCTTCCAGGTGCTGTCGGCCAGCAAGGCCGCCACCAGCCAGCTGGCCGCGGAGACAGAGCGGCTGCAGAGCAGCATGGAGATGGTTGACGTCAAGGTGGAGACGGTCAACCGATTCCTCAGCCAGTATCAGGTCTCTGAGCAGGAGGTGAGGCGGCGGGGCTGCAGCGCACGCTCTCGCCACCTCTTTGCCCATCTTTCTGGGGAGGCGGTGGCTAGGCGGGCATTCAATGCCTTGCAGCAACCACGAACACGGCACTGACCTGCACCTGCATGTGCTGCGTGTGTGTGCTGCATGTACTGAGCAGGTGCTGGCGCTGCAGACGGAGGACGCCACGGACGCCTTCTTCACCGCGCTGGCGCACGTGCGTCAGATCCACGACAACTGCCGCACGCTGCTGCGCACGCACCACCAGCGCGCCGGGCTGGAGCTCATGGACATGATGTCCATGTACCAGGAGATGGCCTACGAGCGGCTGTGCAGGTGCGGGCTGGAGGGACCGCTGTGCACCATTGACTGGGCAAGGCAGGGCAGAAAGTGCATTGGTTGGCACAACACAGTGGCATGCCCGCCATGGCCTTCTCTTGTTGTGCGTGGTGCGTGATGTTTCGCAGGTGGATCCAAGGGGAGTGCCGCAGCATGGGCGACCTGGACGCGCCCGACGTGAGCCCACACCTGCAGAAGGCGGTTGCCGCGCTGCGTGACCGCCCGGTGCTCTTCAAGTACTGCATCGAGGAGGTGGCCACTGCGCGCCACAACGCGCTCTTCCAGCGCTTCATCGCCGCGCTCACACGGGGCGGCCCCGGGGGCATGCCGCGCCCCATTGAGATCCACGCGCACGACTCCAAGCGTTACGTGAACGACATGCTGGCGTGGGTGCACCAGGCGCTGGCGGACGAGAGGGAGTTCGTGGTGGCGCTGTTTGGGGCGGAGGGGGGCGGGCTGCCGTCGCCGTCGGGAGGGGGCAGCGGGGAGCTGCACGGGCAGCTGTCACAGCATGGTGCGTGGGAGCAAGCAGGGCAGGGTGCATGCAGGGTAACATGGCGTGGCCATGGCATGTGGGCCACAGCTTGTGACGGTGTGGCTTGAGCCGTGCTGAGGGAGGGATGGTGTTTCCCCTAGCCCAGCACGCAGGATGCACTTCCAGCGGCCTGCAGTGCTGATGCGGCCCCAGTTGCTCACGGCGTGCTCACTCTTGTCTTGCTGTTTGTGCAGGGGAGATGATGCACCCCGACAACGGCAGCGGCAGCGGTGGAGAGCTGCTCAGCTCAGCCGCCCTGCTTGACCGCGTGTTCGACTCCATCTGCCGGCCCCTACGCGTGCGCATCGAGCAGGTGCTCATGACCACGCCCCCGCCGCTGCTGTGCTTCCAGCTGGCGCAGCTTCACAGCTTCTACCTGCAGCTGGTGCTGCGCGTGCTGGGCCCCTCGGCGCAGCTGGTGCAGGCGCTGCGGGCGTGCAGGGACATGGCCACGCGCGTCTTCATGGAGCAGATGAAGGCGAGGGCGGATAAGCTGGTGCGCACGCCGCCGCAGCCGCCAAAGGACCTCTCAGCGCCGCCACAGGTGAGGTGGCTCCTGGATGCTCACGATGAATGGGTGGGCGGGGCTGTTCATCTCCCCGCACCTCCACAGCCAGGCAGCTGCCCTTCTGTTCTGCTGCTGTGGCTGCTGTACAACGGCTCAGGGTGGCGCTTGGGAGCAAACGAGGGGAGGATGGCAGGGTGGCTTGGTCACTGGTTGGCGTGACGTCACGCCACGTGCTTGCTTGTGGTGGTGGCGCAGGTGATGGAGGCGGTCCACAGCATGATAGAGGTGGTTGACGCGTACGAGTCAGCCATGCAGTCGTCCAACGCCGCCGGCGCCATCGCCACCGCCACCTCGGCAGCCTCCCTCCAAGGCCAGCACCATCAACAACAACAACAACAACAACAGCAAGCTGGCCTTAGCTCAGACGAGCTGCACCCCGTCATGCACATGCTCGTTGAGGCGTTTGTCGAGGCGTGCCAGCGCAGCGCAGAGTCGCTGCGGCACGACGGGCCCCCTCCCGCCCCCTCGGCACCACCAGGGCGGGGAGAGGAGCAGCAGCGCCGCGGCCCCTACGCGCACAGCACCTACCTGATCAACTGTCTCTCTGCGGCGGCCAACGCGCTGTCGCAGCGCAGCAGTGCGGCGGGGTGGGCGCAGCAGCTGAGTGCGGCCGCGGAGGAGCACGTGCGGGCGCTGGTGGCTGGGGAGGTGCAGGCGCTGCTGCGGCGCGTGGGGTGTGCTGACCTGCTGGAGCGACTCAGGCTGTACATGCAGCAGGGAGGCAGCAGCCCGATGGCTGGCCAGGAGGGAGAGGAGCAGCAGCGGAGGGGCACGCCGGCGACTGATCCCACGCTGTCGCACGCGCGCTTGGTGGAGGCGCTGCGGGCCTTCTTCACGCTGCTGTCCTCGCCCGACGCCCTGCAGGAGTTTGAGCACATCCAGGTGCGTGAATGAGGGTCCTTGCAGCTGGGTGCCTGCGTGTGTTCTGGCTGTGGGAGGCAAGGTGCACGACGTGGCGTGCCCGTGGTGCCGCTGCTACGCTGCCCTGCAGTTGCCGCGTGTGCGTGCGGCGGTGTCTGGCCAGTTTGCTGGCGGGCTGGCGGCGGCGTACGAGAGCATCTACTCGGCGCTGGAGGAGCCGGGCAGCGGGTACCTGGAGCAGGGCGGCGCGTCGGGGGTCAGGAACGGGCCGGCGCAAGTACGCACCATCCTCGGCATCTCTTGACCTTGTAAACACACGTTTCCTGCTTTGGCAATCTGAAACGGTCACGTGGATGACGCCCGTGTCACGTCCCCAGCGTCTCCCAGAAGCACAGAATCAGCGGTAGAATCACAGCAGGATGGCGCCGGAGCAGCTGCGCGCGTTCCACTTCGCGATCGACCGCGGAGGCACCTTCACGGATGTCTTCGCGATGGTGCGTCTCGCGCCTGAGCGCAGCACTGCAGCACAGCGGCTGCCAGGACGTGTGACCGACGTGTCCGCGTGCTCGCACCTCGCATGCGCGCGAATGGTGCGCGCAGGTGCCCGATGGATCTGGTGGCGTCAAGCACAGGTGGGCAATGCGCTGCTCAGCGCCTCCTGCTTGCGCACTACACCCACCAGCGCAGTGACCTCACGGCGTGCACGCGCTCCCAGCTGTTTTGGTGGGGAGCTCGCGGGGGGTGGCGCCCAGCCAGCGCCCCGCGCAGCGCCAGCTCAGCCCCACTTGGCTTCACACGGCGCGCGCAGGGCTCTCAAGCTGCTCAGTGAGGACCCAGGCAACTACTCAGACGCGCCCAGGGAGGGCATCCGGCGCATCCTGGAGCAGGAGACGGGCGTGCCTCACCCGCGCTCGCAGCGCCTCGACACCTCCCGCATCGCCTCCATCCGCATGGGCACCACGGTGGCGACCAACGCGCTGCTGGAACGCAAAGGTGAGCACCTGCCCAGCTACTGCGTGGGGTCACGACCAGAGGTGGCAACCACATCCCGCCAGGCGTGGTGCTCGCTTGGCGTGCAGGAGAGCGCAGCGCGCTTGTGGTGACGGCTGGGTTCAAAGACCTGCTGCACATCGGCAACCAGTCCAGGCCCAACATCTTCGACCTAGAAATCAGGTGGGCAGCGACGTGCGATGTTTCCCCGCATGACAGTGGCAGGTGGATGCACGACGCAGGTGGTGGCCACAGCGGGTACAGCAGCAACAGCACCAGGTCGAGCTGTGTGAGCTGAGCTAGGCTGTGGGATTCACAGCTCCCCTGGGCGTCCATAACACCACGTCAGGTGTCCTGATGCGTGTGCACGCGCCTGCAGGTGCCCCGACACACTGTATGAGCAGGTGGTGGAGGTGGACGAGGAGGTCATCCTGCCCCTGGGGGACGAGCCCTCACAGCGCAACGGGAAGGCGGCGGCACTCAACAGCACGTGAGCGCGGCACCGGGCGTGGTTGACAGCGGCACGCAGGCCTCCCTCCATGCCGTGCTGTGATCCAGCCACAGGGTGTGTGACCCTTGCCCTGCGCGCCACCCTATCTGCACTTTGTGTGTGTGTACCGTGCCTGCAGCAAGTATCCACCTGGTGGTCCGCTGGTCACGGGCGTCACGGGGGAGGTGGTGTGCGTGCGCAAGCCCCCAGACCTGGCCGCACTGGAGATCAAGCTCAAGGTGAGTGGGATGATATGAGGCACACTGCAAGCTCCACACAGTGACCTTGTGTAGCCACTGAGCCCCCACCAGCTGGTGACGAGGGAACCAAGGTGGCTGTGCAAGGGGCCTGGTGGGACTGGGTGTAGCACAGGTGGCTTCATCTTTCCTTGCCAGGTGCTGGGTGCCTCGCCACGTGTTTGAGGTGGTGGTTGCCAACGTGTTGCTCTGTCAACAGGAGGTGTACGCCACAGGTGTGCGCGCCCTGGCCGTGGTGCTCAAGCACGCCGCCGTGTACGGGGAGCATGAGAAGCAAGTGGGCCAGCTGGCGCGACAGATCGGCTTCACCCAGGCAAGGGGTAGCACCTCCGCTGAGCAACGGTTGCATGGCAGGGTGCTGCTCATGCCACCTCTCTCTGTGACGCAGCGCACGTCTGCTGCAGTCATGGTGTGACTCGTGCGTCGACCAAATGTGCAGGTGTCTCTGTCCCACGAGGTCATGCCCATGGTCAAGATGGTGCCACGGGGCTTCACGGCCGCGGCCGACGCCTACCTCACGCCACACATCATGCGGTGAGGGACTCTTGGCACACAAGCTTTGGGGCGGCAGGGCGGCAGCACTGTCACTGTGGCCGCATGTGCACCGTGCTGCGTATAGTGGGTCACACTGTGCGCTTGGTTGGTGATGGGCCCATAGGCAGCTTGATGCTCTGCCGCTCCCTTGCCTCCTTGC
This sequence comes from Chlorella sp. KRBP, assembly GCA_004335735.1. NCBI lineage: Eukaryota > Viridiplantae > Chlorophyta > Trebouxiophyceae > Chlorellales > Chlorellaceae > Chlorella > Chlorella sp. KRBP. The sequence continues at coordinate 11,717 of QAXK01001134.1, forward strand.
AGGTACATCCAGACGTTCCAGAGCGGGTTTGACGACGGTTTGAGGGACGTGCAGGTGCTCTTCATGCAGTCTGACGGGGGCCTGTGCAGGGCGGACGCCTTCTCGGGGCACAAGGCGGTGCTGTCGGGACCGGCGGGGGGCGTGGTGGGCGCTGCACTCACCACTGGGTGCGTTAGAGAGGGAAATGCAAGCTCTGGCAAGCAGACCTAGCAAAGTGAGGGGCAAGGAGCTGTGGACGAAACCAGCCTGCACAGGTTTCTTGGGCGCAGCAGCACAGAGAAGACGGTCAGTGTGCACGTGCAAGCGAGCGTGTGGGTGACGGTGTGCATGCGTGCGGCCTTACTGTCATGCAGGTGGGAGGGTCACCCAGCCGGCAGCCTGCAGATCATTGGCTTTGACATGGGAGGCACCTCGACTGATGTGTCGCGCTACGCCGGGAGCTATGAGCACGTGTTTGAGACCACCACGGCGGGAGTCACCATCCAGGCACCACAGCTGGACGTCAACACGGTCGCCGCAGGTGCGTTAAGGAAGGCGCTGCCAGTGGGAGCACACCCTGGCACCGCACCAGCACGGGCAAGGTCGCTTTTGTGTGGCGGAGGTGTTCCACCTTGGGGCATCAGGTAGCAGGCAAGCCCCACGGCTGCGTGAGCTGCATGTGTGTGTGTGTGTGCGCGCTTGCAAACGGTGCGGCCCAGCCGCGGTAACCAAGGCAGTACGGATCAGCAGCGAGGAAAGATTAGGCGCCAGCCCAGCCCAGAGCACGCCTGCAGCGACACCAAGGCACCAACCGCCCACAACAGGAGTGAAAGGAAGGATTGGCGCTTTTTGTTGTGCGCAGGTGGTGGCAGCCGTCTCCTGTTCAAGGGCGGTCTCTTTGCCGTGGGCCCCGAGAGCGTGGGCGCACACCCCGGCCCCGTCTGCTACAAGAAGGGCGGCATGCCTGCCATCACGGACGCCAACGCAGTGCTGGGGCGCATCGTACCGGACTTCTTCCCTCAGGCACGCACACGTGTACCATTGCCACCTCCTTTGCTGCGCACACTCGCTGGCAGCGCTGTCTGTGCATGCAGTTGCTTTGGCGACGGTCAGTGCAGACAGCAGCAGGGCAGACAGCAGCAACAGCAAAGGTGGAAGACGGTGCCAGTGGATGGAGGTGTGTGTGGTGGTGCTGTGTGGGTGCAGATCTTTGGGCCCAAGGAGAACGAGCCCCTGGACGTGGCGGGGGCCGAGGCGGCGCTGCAGCTCCTCACGGACGAGGTGAGGCGGCTGGCGCGGGGATGAAAAGCACGTGCTGTAGGCGAGTCTAGCAGGGCCGTGGGCACGCAGGTTGCTTTCTGCAAATGCGCCAGCTGCTTAATCTGACACCTTGCGTCGGGCATGGAGAAGCGGCACAGCCTTGATCTTCAGCAGCTCGTCAGTATGCGTGTACGCTGGCCTAATTTCTGCAGGTGAACGCACATGCCGCCTCGATTGGCAAGCCTGCCAAGACGCGCGACGAGGTGGCGGCTGGGTTTGTGGTGGTGGCCAATGAGGCCATGGCGCGACCCATCAGGGCGCTCACGCAGATGAAGGTGCGTGTTTGGAATGTATCAGAGACGGCTGCACTTGTGTGAGCACTGCGAGCTGTGTGTATCAGCGTTGCCTGAGTGACGAGTTGTAGCCTCATTGGCGGGTCAGACACCCCGCTTCTGCCATCACGAGCAAGCACATTGGCTGTTGCTGTGCGCGTGTGTGGCTGCAGGGCTATGATGCCTCGGCGCACGTGCTGACGTGCTTTGGCGGGGCGGGCGGGCAGCACGCGTGCGCCATCGCCGCGTCCCTTGGGATGAAGACCATCTTCATCCACCGGTGCGCTACTCACAGCTGCTACTCACATTGCGCCCACCACGCCCTGGTTGCAGCTCACCCACTGCCGGAACCTGTCAGGATGTGCCCAGTGCCATTGCTTGGCGCGACACCTCATATGGTCTGCTGATCGTGGTGTGCATGCGTATGTGTGTTGTGCAGGTACGGCAGCATCCTGTCAGCCGTGGGCATTGCGCGCGCCGACGTGGTGCACGAGCAGCAGGAGCCCGTGGCGGCGGTGCTGGGGGCGGGGGCGGACGTGATGCAGGACCTGGACGCGCGCTTGGGCAGGCTGGAGGCAGCCACCCGGGACGCGCTCACACGCCAGGTGAAGGGCAAGAGAGCACCTGCAGCAGCGCTGGCTGGCACAAGGTGGCCTAGCAGCACGCACACGGGACGCTGCACGCATTGTGGTTCTCAAGTGCAACGACAATCAACCAGACGTTGCATCAGAGGTGCTACCGTTTTGAGGCAGTAATCGCATCTGGTTTGGCGCCTCAGTGGGCGTATCATATGTCCCGCAGCACAATGCGCGGGTGCGGGTGGTGGTGCTTGCGTGCAGAACTTTGCCCCCGAGGAGGTGCAGGTGGAGCGTTTCCTCAACCTGAGGTACCAGGGCACGGACGTGGCCGTCATGACGTCGCGCCCAGCGGACGGGGACTACGCCGCAGCCTTTGCACAGGTGAGAGGGCAAAGCCGACAGCGGTATGGTATGCTGGTTGCCGCTCATAGGCAAAGCACGCTAAAACAATCAGAGCGCCAGCACTGTACACCGGCTGATGCGTCACCCAGCAGCACTGGGGCTCGCCTTGGTGCATGAGCCGTGAGAGCGTGTGCCGTGCCCGCGTGCACTCCTCAGTGTTGCGTGCTGTGCCGTGTGCACTGCATGCTGCCGCCTTGTGCTGCAGGCGTACAAGCGTGAGTTTGGCTTCACCCTGGACCGTCCCATCGTGGTGGATGACGTGCGCGTGCGCGGCACGGGGTGCTCCCCCCAGGCCGGCAAGCAGCCCGCACCCACCACGTCAGCAGGTGAGCCGATGGCGCCCTTGTGCCTAGCCCACACATCAGGTTGGCGGTGGTGGTGGTGTGCGGGCGGGGCGGGGCGTCCAGAAGGCAGTCACTGCACCAAGGATCAGCAGCAGGACGGTGGCGCCCTGGCACAGCTGTGCACTCATGCTGGATGACGCATGCTCTGGCCTGGGCCCCTGATGCAAATACCGACTCACTCACTCACTCACTCACTCACTCACTCATTCACTCGCTCACATGCTGCGTGCAGGTGCCGCGCTCCCGGAGCCAATCCTGCGCCAGTCAGCCTACTTCCCTCAGACGGGCCGTGTACAGGTGCGGTTTGGTGGCCGTAAAGGAGGACCACGGCACGACCACCAGCTTACAGTCCCTGGTCATGCAAGCAGTCCCTCTCTCTCACAGTCACAGTCACAGTGTGGGTGAGCTGCGTGCAGGACGACACAAAAACACAGTGTGATGGCTGCGTGGTCGTGTCGCAGGTGCCCGTGTTCAAGCTGGACCAGCTAGCCCCCGGTCAGGCGCTGCAGGGGCCCACCATCCTGATCGACCAGATCAGCACCATTGTGGTGGAGCCCGGCTGCACGGCGCACATCACGGTAGACGGCAACGTGCGCGTCGACGTGCACGGTGCGCGCTGACGGGTGGGTTGGTGGGCGCGCCCCTCATTCATGCCAAGGGGAGCAGTGTATCATGATCAGGGTGACCTGCGCCCGCCTTGCTTGGCTTATCTCTTGTTTGTTTGAGTCGTCCACGCTGTGATTGTGAGCATGCACTTGCGAATGCAAGCGCCTGCTTGACGGACACTGGTGTGCCTGTGTCCGTGTGCACGCATGTGCGCAGCGCCTGGTGAGGGTGGTGCCGAGGAGCAGGACGTTGCTGCACACCTCGAGGTGGCAGACCCCATCAAGCTGGCCATCTTCAGCCACCGCTTCATGGGCATTGCGGAGCAGATGGGCCGCACCCTGCAGCGCACCAGCATCAGGTGAGCAGATGGTCGCTGGTGCTCAGTGATGCACACGCTCGCGCTGCAGCGCTGTGCCCTGGCTGATTTTGCACGTCATTTTGCACGTCATCTGAGGCTGTGTGCGCTGTGTGTCGCACGCCCCTGGTGGCACTGTCACACGTCGCGTTGCGTCACCGCAGCGTCAACATCAAGGAGAGGCTGGACTTTAGCTGCGCGCTGTTTGGCCCGGACGGCAGCCTGGTGGCCAACGCCCCGCACCTGCCCGTGCACCTGGGGGCCATGAGCGAGGCAGTGCGCTTCCAGGTGAGGTGCGGTGCATGTTTAACACACCTCTGTTCCCCTTGCTGCTGATCCCTGGCTGATCCCTTGGCCCTGCTGCTGGTCGTACCGCTATGTACATTTGGCGGCAATGATGGCGGGGCGGTCTGGGGCCGCTACACCCTTGAGCACCTCTGAGCATTAGGAGTGGGCGTGTTGCCATGGGGCTTGCCAAAGGCTGCTTGCCCCCAGAGGAGGGTTGACGGGTGCTGCATGCTTGTCGTACGTGTGCACATGCGCAGGTGCGGTACTACAGCCCTGGTGGGCCTGGTGAGAGCGAGGGCCTGCACGAGGGCGACGTGCTGTGCTCCAACCACCCTCAGCTGGCCGGGGGCTCGCACCTGCCCGACATCACCGCCATCACACCCGTCTTCCGTGACGGGCAGGTGGTGTTTTTCGTGGCGTCGAGGGGTCACCACGCTGACATTGGTGAGCGGGTGCACGCAATCACGTGCACACCTGCATCTGAGCGTCGCTGCGCTCTTTGCGGTTCTTCTGGCTGGACATTGCCAGCGAAATCCACTGCAGGCAGATAGTTTTGGTGGTGACGTGGTGAGTGTGGTGCCTTGGCCACCATGGCCTACCTGCCTGCAGGTGGCATCTCTCCTGGTTCCATGCCCCCCTCGAGCCGCCTGCTGGTGGAGGAGGGCGCCGCCATCGTCTCCTTCAAGCTCGTCAGGCAAGGCGTCTTCCAGGTGAACCAGGGGGGCAATGGCACAGCTGGCAAAAGCTTGCGCATCTGCAAAGTCTCGTACTGGTAACTGTGAGGCAGTGAACATGAGACCTATCAGGCGTGGCCACAGCGCTCATGCGCGGCTTGGTGTGGTGTGGTGTGGTGTGGCGTGGTGATGCGTCCACCCCTTTCCCGTGCAGGAGCAAGGCATCACTGACCTGCTGATGGCCCCTGGGCAGCTGGCCTCTGTCATCCCCGGCTGCAGCGGCACGCGCAACCTGAGTGACAACCTCTCTGACCTCAGGGCACAGGTCAGTACAGTACGCCTGCACCTCGCTGCACTTGACCCTTTGTGCTCTGGCGCGGTGGCGGGCAGCCCTGATTATACGCACGTGACGTGCGCACACCGCACACAACCCACTGCGCACGCGCCAGCCTTACCTTGCTGTACACCACGCCCAGCAAGAGAGGCGAAGGCTGTGTTGGGCAGCGTGCGGCATGCGTTGCGCGCGTGTGTATTGCGTGCACGCAGGTGGCTGCCAACCAGCGTGGCATCCAGCTGGTGGGTGAGCTCATCAATGAGCACAGCCTCGAGGTGGTGGTGGCCTACATGCGCCACATCCAGGCAAACGCCGAGGCGGCCGTGCGCGAGATGCTGCGGGAGTTCTCACTCGCACAGGTGGGCACAACTTGACACAAATCAGCTTTTTGTGAGGCTTGATTATCTGCCTTGTGATACCTCCCGCAGCCCACACGGGGCCGCAGGGGCAAGCTCAGATGTTCCGCAGCACAAGGGCAAACGAGCAAGACAGGAAACTCTTGATGATGACGTCTGATCTGATACCTCCTGTAGCCCACAGGGGACCGCAGGGGCAAGTTCAGATGTTCCGCAGCTTATAATTCACGTGCAACAGCATCAGTGCGCGTCCTAGGGTGTGGTCATGCATCATCGTTTGGCCGCTCCGGCGCTGCACCTGCACACGAGGCGTGCGCAAGGCAGTCAGCAAGGAAGGCAAGGCAGTGGGGCGTGTGGGTGCTGTGCCCGCATGCAGGGCTTGCCCGAGGTGGGCACGGTGCAGGCTGAGGACGTGATGGATGACGGCACGCCCATCCGCCTGGCCATCACCATTGACCGCACAGACGGCTCAGCGGTCTTTGACTTTGACGGGACAGGTGCGAGCAGCTTGCATGTCAGGGCAGGCGTCAAGGCACCAACAATCTGCAGCGAGGAACAGGTGGACATGATGGCGCTGTGCCAGGCCTGTGAGCCGCTTCCGCTGCTGCTGAGCATTACCCTGCGGTGTGCTGGATTGCCAGAGCGCTCACATGTACAATGTGTGGCTGCCAACTGGTGCTGCTGCAGGCCCCGAGGTGTATGGCAACACCAACGCGCCCCCTGCCGTGGCCTACTCTGCAATCATCTACGCACTGAGGTGCCTGGTGCGGCGCGACATACCGCTCAACCAGGGCTGCTTGGCACCCGTCACGGTCAAGATCCCAGAGGCCTGCATGCTCAACCCTAGCGCCGAGGCCGCAGTGGTGCGTGGCACTGCTGGCTTGCTCAGGCACCACTTTGGGTGCGCTAGCAGCCCTGAAACTACACTGCAGCCGCGTCATCCAGATGTGCCGTCAACATGATACTGCGGCGTGTTGCAGGTGCAGATGTGTTGAGCTAGTGTGCGTGTGCAAATGGCGGTGTGTTGCAGGTTGGCGGCAATGTGCTGACGAGCCAGCGCGTGACGGACGTGGTGCTGAGGGCGTTCCAGGCGGCCGCCGCCAGCCAGGGATGCATGAACAACCTCACGTTTGGCGACGAGGGCATGGGGTGCGTGCAGCCACGTGCCCCTAATGTGCCTAATCACCTGTTCCAAACACCTGCAACCGTGCTGATGGCAGGAGCCCGCTGCGTCACTAACCAAGCAAGTCCCTGGGGCGACCTCTTGTTGCTGCGGCGCTGCTCGGACGCAGGTACTACGAGACGATTGCCGGCGGCGCGGGTGCGGGCCCAACTTGGCACGGGCGCAGTGGCGTGCACACGCACATGACCAACACGCGCATCACCGACCCAGAGATCCTGGAGAGGCGTTACCCCATGGTGCTCAGGCGCTTTGAGCTGAGGGGGGGGTCGGGGGGTGACGGGCGGCACAAGGGAGGGGACGGCGTGGTGCGCGAGGTGAGCCTTGGTGCTTGTGGCCTTGGCGTCACCCTGACCTGCTCAGCAGCATTGACGCACTGCACTGCTGCTCTGCGGCTCGTGCAGCGAAAGCAGCTGGGCCCAGTGTGTGTGCGTGTCTTATGGGTGCCTCCCCGCGCTGTGTGTTCATGTTTGTGCACTGTGTGTGCAGCTGGAGGCTCTGCGGCCGCTGAGCGCCGGCATCCTGAGTGAGCGCCGGTCCGTGGCGCCCTTTGGGCTGCAGGGTGGGCTGCCCGGCGCACCAGGGCTCAACCTGCTGGTGCGCCACACGGGCGGACGCACCGTCAACCTGGGTGAGCGGCCCTGGAGGCGCACTGGGTGTACAGGGTAGGGGTGGCTCGCCCGCCTGGCCGCCTGACAGCTTGGTGTGAGTTCAATCAGGTGGGAGGGTGTGTGCCTGTGGCGTGTTGTGTGGTGCAGGCGGCAAGGCGACGTTCAACATGCAGGCGGGAGACCGGCTGGTAATCTTGACGCCCGGTGCAGGCGGCTACGGCGCGGCACCAGGGGAGTCGGGCGAGGCGCACGGGCGCAGCGGCGTCGTGAGCACCATGCACAACGCCGAGGGGCTGGGTGGCAAGCGGGGGAGGGCGCAGGATGGGGACGGCGCCAGCAACGGGGACGGGGGCGGCGGCGGCAAGCGGGTGCAGCTCAAGGGGAGCGTGCATGAGTACCAGCGCCTGCAGGAGAGCGCCTAGAGGTGTTGCTTTTCATGTTGAGTTGCTTGCGGGATTGCAGGTCGCGTGATCGACAATGCTGTCGTGAAAGCGTTCTGTCCATGGCACTTTAGCAGGCCGCCTCTGCGGTATGGCAGAGCGTTCAGCAGCATTGCAAGAGCCCCACACGTGCCAAGCAGAGCCGTATCAAAGGCCATTGAGGAGCGTGTTGAGCATGCGCTGGTGGTGCTGGGATAGCAGCTGCTCGTGGGCGCGCCACATAAAGGTGGAGTGCAGGTAGTCACTCATGCCGACGGCGCAGTGGAGCACGTGCGGCAGGCTCGTCAGGTTGGCTATGTAGTGCTCAGCCTGCAGCACGGGGAAGTGAGGAGCATGGGCTTGTGCAGGAGGTGCATGAAGCAGCAGAGGCAGCAAGCGACATAGAAGGCAGGTCGTACCTGGATGGCGTGCAGGATGCCAGGTGGCGGGTCGTTGGACAGGTAGATGGGAACGGAACCGACGATGAGGCACTCCCAGATCCGGTGCACGTCCAGCCCGTTGCCGCGTGGGCACAGGCAGAAGCGGTACTCACTCATGGCCGTCATGTACTGCGACGCGCGTACCAGCAAGCATGCGCTCACGAGGCTGCCCCACCCACATAGGTTCAAGGCACAACCTGTCATAAGGACACTCACGGCGTGGAAGTCGTGCCCGATGCCCATGTCCTTCATGTAGTCCACCAGCTCCGTGCCCGGTGCCGCGCTCTCGATCCACTTCTCGACTTGCTGGCGCACCGGGTGGCTCAATCCCAACTTGGGCATGAAGAACCGTGGCTTCTTGCGCTGCCAGAGGTCCCTGAGGTGCTCTGGCCCCCTGCCGTATGACCGGTCGTAGAAGGCGCTCATCAGCGTCTCGTCTCCGCTGTACCGGTTCGGGTTGTTGAGGCCCAGCGGCCAGTGCTGAATGCGTGGCCAGAGGTAGGGCATGTTGATGCCAAGGATGAGCTGCACCTTGCCGGATGCCAGGAGCGTCTTGACGTGGTGCTCGGGCGGCGTGTCGTCGCCGTCGCCGAGCAGCAGCACCACCGGGAGCCGCACCAGCGGCAGCACCTTGGTCACCCAGTCCTCCACGCCGCGGTCCTGCGCGCTCATGGGAAATGAACCTCTTGCATGAGCTTCACACGCCGCGCGATGTACATGCTGACGGCTTGCACGGCATCTCCACAGCAAGGAGCGTCGCACCCTTGAGGACACGAAGACCACCGTCCCATTGGGCCACTGCTCAATCTCTGCAGCGCTGTATCTCCTCAGGCCCTGGCCATGGAGCTGCTGGTACTCGAGCATCATCTCGTGCTGCTTGTGGGCCAGGAAGCCCGCGATGGCCTGCGCCATGAACCTGGGCCGCTGCTCGGGCCTCCTCCATACAGGTGGCGGCGCGACTGGTGGCTCCGCCGTGGCGTGTGCGAGCCAGAACGCGACCAAAAAAGCCATCGCCCGCCACGCCCGACTTCCACTGGAGCCCACGGCATGCTGGCAGGAGCAGCAGGCCTTCATGCGCTGAGCCATTACCTGCATTGATCACTGCGCTGTGCGGTGAGCCTTTTCGCACCCGCACTTCCTCATGCAAAGCTCACCTGCGCAGGAGGCCGCACCAAACGCAGGACAGACGAGAGAGGACACACCCGCTGCGTCATGACTTAGGCGCTGCCTCGCCCTGAGAAGCAGCGCGAACAGAGCGGCGCAGCAAGAAGAACTTGAGCTTGACAGATGGCACCGGCGCCAGGTGGAGCAGCAGGCCTCAGCAACGATGACCTGCGCCGCATGTTTGACAGCGTGGTCCGCCTGACGTGAGTGTGGGCAAGCAGCGCCTGGCGTGGGCTGAGCGCGTCAGGGGCGCCCACACGTGCGCCTCAACGCCGTGCTGCTTCCCAATTGGCTGCTGCAGCGCCGAGAACAAGATTACCAAGGACAATGCCTGGGACATGGACTTCATCAGCCACATGGGCGACCTCATCCGCACCGACGAGGGCGCGATGAACTTCCAGCGCTTCAGCTGCGGTCTGGAGGCGGGCGTGCGCATCTACGCCAAGCGCGTGGACTCCACCTACGAGACCGTCTACCAGACCGTGCAGGGCTTCATGGGCGCCAAGGGACCAGCGCCCACCCAGGGCAACGAGTCAGGTGCGGTAAATCGCCCGGCGTCCCGCCCCACCTGGGCCCAAGGCAATCGCACACAAAGGCCATGCGCCAGTCCTGCAACATGCTTGCACATTGTGTGCGCAGACGGGGAGGACGGCGGGCAGGACGTGGGTGGTGATGTAGCCAGGCAGGAGGACGGCACGCAGCCCTCTGCTTCGCAGCGCAAGCGGCGTGGCGCAGACCCCTCTGGCAGCCTGGACCCCGCAGCCACCCTGAGCACGGCGGAGCAGCTCAAGGACAAGCGCAACGACCGCACCTTTGACAACGACCCGCTCTTCTGCCGCACCACAAAGCTCTTTGACGAGAGCAGCGCCACAGGTGAGCGAGGGCCGCCTTGCTAGTGACTCGGGCAGTGCAAGCTGCTGCGTGCTGGCGTGTGTGATGGTGAGAGGCTGCATAACGGAAACCTTGGTGGCGGTGGTGGGTGCAGGCATGCTGCTGCTCAACTACCCGGTTCTGGAGCAGTGCCACATCATGTTTGACGGTGACAAGCTGCCGCTGCTGCTCTATGCCATGAAACACGGCGAGCACTTTGGCGGGGCGGCCCAGCAGCAGCCCAGGGCACAGGTGCGCGTCACAGCCTGACGGCTGTGCACTTGCTTGCCTTGTGTGGCCACGGTGGCCTGCGAACGAGGGGCTGTGTCTGCGGGCGTTGCCGCGTGCAGGTCGCGCTGCACACTGGGCAGGAGGTGCTGGCCCAGCTGCTGCGCAGCGCCAGCCAGCCAGCCAGCAGCCAGGGCTCGGCCATCGCCGCCCTGCGCCACGAGGCGGCGGGAGAGCAGGGAGCGGCTGGCCTGCTGGACAACGAGGTGCTGTTGCGTGCTGCAGGCCTCACGGGTGGGTGGCGCTCGGTGCAGGGAGGTGAGGTGCCTGGACAGCGTCGCACACAGAGCAGGAGCTCACACGTGTGGCCAAACATGTGGCCAATACTGGCATGTGCTTGTATGCGTAGGCGCGCCCACGCCCTGGACGCAGCAAGCAGCGCCGCAGGCGCAGCAGGACGCGGGCGTGGCAGCCGCAGCGCATGACGTGGGCGATGCGGGCTACGGAGAGCACACCCAGGGGGCGGAGGAGGATGACTATGACGCTGGGGCTGGGGCTGGTTGGGGGGACGATGGCGGTCTGGGTGGTGGTGGTGCTGACTTTGGTGCGGGTGATGAGGACGATGACGTGAGGGCACCGGCAGGGGACGGCCCTGCTGGGCAGGCGGGAGGTCAGTGGGGTGAGGCAACGCAGGGGCAGGGCGCTGGGCCTGATCAGGACGCCACAGCAGCCCTGCTGGCCAGCTTGAGCGCCTCACTGGGCGGTACGCAGGGAGACACCATGGCACCAGTGGGGTCACAGCAGCAGGGGTCACAGCAGGGCAAGGGGGGGCGGTCGGCGGCGTGGGCGGGCGCTGCCTTCTGGAGGTACCGCCCTGCGGCGGCGCAGGCAGCACGCGCCATGGCAGGGGGGCGCACCGCCACCACGGCCACACGCAGGTATGGTTTAATCCTAGTTACGCCCGGGGTGCCACCAGGGCTGGGCATGAGCAGATGTGTTCAGTTACGTCTGAGGTGCCCCGTCTTCTGCCTTGATGGTTTGTGTTGTGTGTGTGGTGCAGGCGCCGTGCTCCCGTGGAGTTGGACCTGGAGGGTCCCGTGGACATGTCCCGCCTGGAGCTCAGCACACAAAAGCACCTGTCGGCTGGCAAGAAGTCGGCAGCTGGGACAAGCACGCTGCTGCCGCCTGATGCGCACTACAAGGTGGGTTGTTGGTGCTACACACAGGCGGGGGGATGGTGCAGAGTGTTGCGGCCCCACCTGCACCGTCCCTTTCTGCCCGCAAGGTCAACGTGTCGTGCACCATTGGGCGCTGCACTGGCACAGGAGGAACGCCTGTACCAGCTGTCGGTCAGCCCCCTGGTGTACCCTCAGCGCGTGTGGCTGATGGAGGCACGCTGGGGCGCCGCCACCAAGCACACGCAGCCGCAGCGGCACCCCGACACTCAGCAGCACGACCAGGGAGCCACGCAGCAGCAACAGCAGCAGCAGGGCCCCACGCCTGCAGGGGAGGGACCGGGTGGCTTCACCGGGGACGACCCTGGGGATGGTGCCTGGGGTGAGGGTGCGCAAGGTGCAGGGGGTGAGGTGGATGGTGGTGGTGGTGGTGGTGCGGGGTGGCCGTACGATGACGACGAGCCTGGTGGGGCGTTTGGTGGGGAGGAGAGCGTTGGTGCGGGCGCTGAGCAGGAGGACGCTGTGCACGCTGCGGCGTCACGCCACCTGCTGGACCCCTTGTCGCTGGACGCGCTGCTGCCCCCGCCACGCAAGGTGGTGCCTCTGCAGATCAACTATGACACCAGCGCCAAGCAGGTGCGTTGGTGTCTGTGCCGTCTGCGGCCGTGTGGGGAGGGGAAGTGTGGCTATGCAATGGGAAGCGAAGCTGCGTGCCCGGCGGTGCGCGTGGTGCAGGTGGACGTGCGCGCCCTCAAGGACCGCATCCTGCAGCAGCTGACGCGCGCCAAGGAGGGCCGCCAAGGAGGGGCTGTCCCAGACAGCGCCATCCCCTTCCACCAGGCACGCAGCACGGGGCTAGGTTTACGGGTAGGGTTGGGGTCGCCTCGCCTGTGTCCTCCGCCACCCGCGCCCATGATGGATGGGACTCCACTGCTGTTGCTCGTCCGCGCAGGTGGTGCACGGCATGCCTCTCTCTGGTCCCGGTGGCGCTGGGCCCGGAGGCGCGGCGCAGGCGCCGAGCGGAGCGGCGGACGACGTGTCGGTGCACCTGGCCTTCATCTGCCTGCTGCACCTGGCCAACGAGCACGGCCTCAAGCTGTCCAACCAGGGCCGGCTGGACGCGCTCGAGGTGGTGTTCTGATCGATCGGAATTCCGGCCATGCAAATCACCGCCCGGGCGGACGTGCCGAGCTCGAAGCGCAACGCTCGCTCCTTTCCCGCGTGCTCGACCCTGTCCTGTTGAGCGCCAGGTGCGCGAAGGTGCCGGGTTGCGCTGCTGCAGCGGAGTCTGAGGCGGTCGAGTCGCGGAAGGAGGCTTTCGCGAAGGCTGAGCGAGGCGCAGCGCGTGCGACCAGAGTCCCTCACCGCGCCTGCACGTCGACTTTCGTTCTCGTGGCCGTTCGCAGGACAAATGGTGCGCGGCAACGATGTGGTGCCCAATGCGCACTTCCACAAGAAGTGGCAGTTCTACGTGAAGACGTGGTTCAACCAGCCAGCGCGCAAGGAGCGCAGGCGGAAGGGTGAGTGGGGCTGCACAGGGGAGGCGCTGCACCTCGGGGCTCCGATCCCCGAGTCCTCGCTGAGGGTCGTGCCTGCTGCCGAGTGCTGCCGCAGCCCGCGCCGAGAAGGCCAAGGCGGTGTTCCCCAGGCCCTCGGGCGGCGTGCTCAAGCCTGTGGTTCGCGCTCCCAGCGTGAGGTACAACACCAAAGTCCGCCTGGGAAGGGGCTTCACCTACGCCGAGCTCAAGGTGCGCAGCAGCAGCAGCAGCCTCGCAGCCCGGGAGCAGCGGGAGGACGATGAGGGGGGGGCCGCCAGAGCAGATCCTCGACCGTGCCACGCGTAGGAGCAGCATCGGCGAGATAGGGGCGTGCCAGCAGCAACCTCGTGCAATCCACAGCGATGGGTGACACAGCGTGGGGTGGTGCTTCTCTCGCCGAGCGCAGGAGGCTGGCGTGCCAGTGAAGTTTGCGCCCAGCATTGGCATCGCTGTGGACCGTCGCCGCAAGAACAGGTCGCTGGAGAGCCTGCAGGTGGGAGCCAGTGTGGGCAGGACTGCAGGGGAGGGGCGGCACAGGGATGGCGCAGCGCGCAGGCGAGGTGCAGCTGGTCACGGCATGACAGCAGCAGCAGCACGCTGTGTGCAGGGCAGCGTGGGTGGAGGCCTGTGCTGACCATGCGTTTGGTGTGGGGTGCGGCACGCAGGCCAACGTGGCGCGGCTCAAGGCCTACCGCAGCAACGTGGTCATCTTCCCACGCAACTCCAAGAAGCCCAAGGTGAGCTCAGCTACTAGGGGCTGTGGCGGCAGCATGGGCAGCAGCCGCAGCGGGACCCTCGCAGCAGCAGGCACACAGCGGCTGGCGGCAGCTGCGGAGGAGCGCCACAGGAGGAGGCCGCAGCTGCTGCTGTGGCGGAGGGTGGTGGTGCTGCCAGTTCAGCAGCCGCACAGCTTCCAGAATTCCAGCGCTGGAGCAGTGTCGGGCAGCAGCGTTGGGTCGGGTGGGAGCCTGGCGAGCGGCATGAGGTTCTGGGCAGGGAAGCAGGACGCCTGGTCCTAGCCCTGGCATCACATTTTCAGCTAGGGCCGGCGCGCCAGCAGCAGCTGACGCCCATGACGGCGTGCATGTGCCCCTGGTGCGCAGGCGTTTGAGACTGCTCTCACGGAGGCGCGCACCGTGCCCCAGTTCGAGGGCACCATCCAGCCCGTCACGGTGGAGAAGCCCACGGTGCAGCTGGTCAAGGTCACCAAGGACCTCAAGGTGCGCTGGGTGCTGGGGGGCGTTGGGATTGTGAAAAGTGTGAATGGGGCTGGCTGGGCTCAGCTGGCAGCGTGGAGCCATGTAGGACGGCTGTTGCGAGAACAGTAATCGCATGGGTGGCACGCAGCAAAGGGTGGCCCTGCAAGTGCCGGCCCACGCACGCCAGGTGCATGCACCTGTGGGCCAGCAAAGTTGGCTACAGGCGGTGGGATCATCAATGGTCGTCGTGTGTGCCTGGCGAGCACGTGCAGGACTTCAAGGCGTACGCCAAGCTGCGTGTCGAGCGCATGAACGCGCGCGTGGTGGGCCTGCGCGCCAAGAAGGCAAAGGAGGCGGCCAAGGAGGCGGAGAACGCGTAGCAACACTGCGGCAGCGAACAGCTTGGTCAGCTCCTCGGCGCGCAGTGGGGGCGGGCGCAGCACATGTACTTGGAGATTGCTGTCCTGTCCTTTGCTGCGTGCCCTGGTGCAACGGTACACAATGTCAACGGAGCTGTTGGAGCGTTTGCATAGGGTGTGTGTGGCGCGCCGCGCAGAGGTGGGAGGTGCCGGACGACGCCAGCAGAAGCAGCGTGCGTCCAACGCTCAGCAAAACCAAAAAATATGGCCGACAGAGCATGCCAGGCTCTGCACCGCCATAACGAGAACGCAGCTTGGTGCGGTGCACGCACGCAACTTGCAGCAGCTGGTGGCAGGTTCGCGCACCGCCGTGGACATTTGTCTATCATGTGCACCCCCTTCCCGACCAACATCAAACGCACACCGGCCTGCCAGCCCCGACCACTAGTAAACACACACACACGGATTCGAGCCTGCGGGCCTCCCTCATCCACAACCTACACTGCCCCCGAGCACAGCATGTCTCTGGAGAGAACCTTTGAAAGGGGCGGGAGAGTGGGCCCATCGTGGCGAACGGCGGGCGTAGGTGGAGCATGGACAAGCCAGGCCAGCCGCAAAGGCGGCAAAATATGGGGCAAACACTGGTTATCTGCAGAGGCGCGGGACAGCGGGTCCTGGTGCACGGCAGCATTGAAACCTCTCAGTGTTCCGCGCCGGTCAAAAGCCGTGTACGGGCTGTCCGTCTATGAAGACAGGCGGTCTGAAAAGGTGGTGCGTGCAAGACATCGTTCATTCCTGCTCTGGCAGTGTTTGGAAAGGCTCCACGACGACCTAACGTGCCTGTTGGAACAAGAGGCACGGAAAAAGCCACACACTGTGCACACGCTGCCAAGGGAGAGCAGGGCAAACACAGCAGCCATGTGGCCGCGACGCAGGAAAAAGCAAAACACGAATATGCCGTTCTCCAACGCTGGTTAACGGTGGTTCCAACAGCAGTACACTCTCTGAATCTTTGGCTGTGTGGTTTGATGTCCCAGCGCAGCACCCTTGTCCCCCTCCCCCCTTCCCCCCCGTCCCAAACTGAGGCAGGTGGCACAACGCCCAGCTGTTGCCATCACACCCACGCAACACCTGCTCACGCCGCACGCCGAGGCGTCCCACCCTGCTCTAGTCCACAGGTAAAGCTCCTAAGGCAGCCTTCCGCTCTCAATCGCAGCGTCCTCGTGCATTGGCCGCTCCGTGAGCGCCAGCGAGATGGCCTCCTGGAACTTGGCAATGGCGTGCGAGGGGATGACGAGCAGCTGCTTCATGCTGCCAGAC
This sequence comes from Chlorella sp. KRBP, assembly GCA_004335735.1. Lineage (NCBI taxonomy): Eukaryota > Viridiplantae > Chlorophyta > Trebouxiophyceae > Chlorellales > Chlorellaceae > Chlorella > Chlorella sp. KRBP. The sequence goes on from QAXK01001134.1 coordinate 27,728, forward strand.
ACCTCCTTGACCTGCAGCACCAAGCAGTGGGGGCGACTCGCATCGTCTTATGCTGTCGCCTCATGCTGCAGCAGGGGAAGTGTGGCTGGCTGTCCCGGCTGGCCTCCCCCTTTGCAAGCTCCACACACACACACCTTGAGGTAGTGGCCGCGGTCGTTTGCGCGCAGCTCGAAAAAGAAGTGCCTGCAACACCACCACGATGCAGGCGTGCAAGCACACACGGCGTCAGCAACAACCCTGCTGGCATGCTGGTTGGATGTGTAAGCTCCTGCTAGCTCCAGGCCGCACCAGACCTGCGCTCCCCCGGCCACCCCCACCACACTGACTCACTTGCTGCCCACACTGAGCACGGGCCCGCCCTCCTTGGCGTCCAGCACCACAGAGTCAGCGCTGGGCAGGTGCGCGCTGCTCACGTCCAGGCTGGCCAGCACCTTGTCGAAGTCAGGGCCCTGAGCAGCAGCAGCGGCGCACGCAGCAGCATGACGCGTGTGAGCATCACCCTTGTCGGCATCCCAGTGGTGACCCGCCCCATTGCTCGTGCTCTGTTCCTGCAAGCGGTCCTATCCCTCCAGAGAGCAGTGCGCTGTCCCCACAGTGCACGCTGCGGCGGAGAAGAAGAGCCTCCCACTGCACCGCTGAGCCCCTCCTGTGCCCCCCCTCCTCCAGCGCTGCGCGCACCATGCTGCCGTCCTGGCTCAGGTTGCGCGCCATCTTCTCCAGGCTGTCGCAAAACATCTTGAGGTAGCTGTTGCTCCACCCGCAGGGGATCATGAGCGAGCTGCCACCTGAGGGGTAGCCGCCACCACTCTCAAAGATGCGCACGTACTGGCCGCGCTCATTGCTGCCTGCGCACACAGCAGCACACGACCACACCGCGTCAGTGTGCGTGCATGGCGCTCCTCTGCCACCTCTGATACACACCCTATGTGCACATTTTTGTTCACAGAGCGCACAGCACACGTGTCAGCGTGCGTGCATGGGCGCATGGGAGCTTCTCTGCCTCTGCTGTCCACCTCCCACACACGCACGCGTCCGCATCACGCTCACCTGCGGAGAAGCTGAAAACCTTGCTCTCCACGATGATGTCACGTGGCTGCGCTATCCTGTGTAGGGCATGAGCAAAGACGACCAGGGACGCGCATGTCGCTTGACCCGTTGTAGGCGCTCAGACGCACCCACGCACGCGACGGAGGCTCTCTGCGGGCGCACCTGCTCTCGGTGGCTTCATTCAAGAAGCACTTGAGCACCTGCAGGAAGGGCGCCAGGCCCGACATGGGCACCACGATGCTGCTCTTGGGGCGGTACCGGCCCTTTTCGGCGATCTTGATGTACCGCCCTGCACGCACGACACCGCAGCGCCCCAACGGCACACCACCCACAACAGCGTGACTACCAGGCAGCGTGATGAGGTGTTCCAGCGGCGCACGGGCCACGTCACCACCTTGTGCCGAAACTTCACCCACACTGTCCCCTCCCCTGTCGGGAATGCTGCCGCACACCAGGCCGCCCTCCACCTCCCCGTCCTCACCCCGCGAGTTCTCCTTGGCGTCCACGAAGAACGTCTTTGTCTGCGCCTGCGTGACGCCAAGCGCGCCCACGATGTGCTTCGTTTGCGAGGTCCCGCGGTTGCTTCCTCGAACGCAAATATTTGCCTGCCCCAGCGGCGCACCCGCAACACGTCGCTGAAGAGCTCCGTGTCCCCCGAGCCGCCCGACGTCTCTGCGTGAAGCTGCGGCGCTGCCATCTCCTCTCCTGCTGCTCCTTGGTGCTGCTGCCTCCCCAAAGTCAAAGCTTCCAGACGGCAAGTAGCAATGCTGCTCCGGGGCGTCTCTGCGTGAAGCAATGCTGCTCCGGGACCTGCCGTTCAAGCTTGTGTGCGCGCTGCCGAGAGGTTCTGCACACACACTGCCGAAATAGTAGAAGCTACTATGGTTGACCATGTTTGAAGCTCCACATACACAATGCGCGACAGCTTGGTGCGCGGAACCGGCCACGCAGCTGCTTGCCACCCCAGATCACCTTGGCAACGTCCACTCACTCTCCCACAGCTTGCACGCCGCACCGGCTCACGGCAGGCACACATCGCACGTGGCACGCTTGACTGCCGCGGCAGCGCAGTGTCCACTGTGCCATACAACAACATCACGTGCCCCGTCCAGCAGCAGCGCGGGACATCAGGCCGCCCTGCCCACCGGCAGCCATCGCACCCTGACTGCTGCGGGGCACGGCTGCAAGCAGGCACAGCAGCTGCCGCCGGGCCGACTGCTCACGCGCCCACACCTCATCAGAAGCAGCCTGGCTGCCGCCCACGCCCGCATCGGCGCCCCTCCCCCCTGCCCCCTCCAATTTGCCATCATGCCGCTGCGCTGCCAGTGGCGCCCTGTTGACGCGCGCCCCTGGCCCACCCGCCTGCAGTTGTGGCTCCAGCAAGCCTGCCAGCCGCAGGGTGCTGGACAGCAGGGCTGGTGCGCCGGGGACCACCTCCAGGCACCGCACCGCAATGCTCAGCAGCTGCACCAGGCTGGTGGCGGGCAGCGCAAGGCTCGCCTCGTGCGCCGCTGCTGGGACGGCACTGCTGGCTGCGCGCTGCTGCTGCAGGTGCAACTGCCGCTCCACCAGGCGGGTGCAGTGCTGCACCACCGCGCTGAGCATGCTGTGCTGCGCCGCTGCCGATGCGTCCGTGTGCCTGCCAGTGTGGGTGGCGGCCGCACTCACATCCAAGGCGTGCACGCAACACCACGCCAGCTCCACTGCAACCAGCGCCTCCAGCTCAGGCAGCAGCTCCAGCAACGCTTCCAGAGGCGGTGCGGAGGTGGTGCCGCTGTTGCGGTCATCACCCCCCAGGCCACCCAGGCTCCCAGCACCATGACCCAAGTGCGCGGCACCCTTGGCCTGCCACTGCTGCACCCAGGAGCGCACCAGGGGCAGCACCTCACTCACGGCCATGGCTGGCTCAGCACCTGGCATGGTGGGGCCGGCACCATCCCACTCAAGACTGCCACCCTGGCTGCTGGTGGAGGCAGTGCTGCTGGTGCTGCTGCTGGTGTTGCCAATGGGTGCCCTGCCAGTGGCATCCAGTCGTGCCTGCCGCCGGTGCTGCTGCTGCTGCTCCCTCAGTGCGCTCATCAGCAGGTCCTGTTGCACCATGGGGGTCACATGCGCCAGCTGCAGGGTGGCACGGGCCAGGTCAAGCAGCTGAGATGAGCTCATGCTACCCAGCCGCCGCCGCGCCACGTCAAGCAACGCCTGCGTGGCCAGGTGCTGCGAGGCAAAGGCCAGCCCGCTGTCACCGCCCTCGCCACCGGCTGCACCCACTCCTGACGCGCCACCCTCCTGCTCACCACCACTGCTGGCGCTTGCTGGCAGGCTGCCTGAGTGAGGTGGTGTGGAGGTGGCGTGGGCGTCAAGCGCCACAGGAGGCACGTCAGCTGCCCAGTTGCTCCGTCCCAGTTCCTGATGGGGTGGCAATGCGCTGTGAGCAAGGGCGGAGGCGGCGTGCTGTGAGGCGGACGCCAGCGCCTTGACCGTGGCCACCAGCTGCTTGCTCTCCCACCTGTGCGCCTGCGTGGTGGCGGCCCACTGCAGCGCACGCAGCAGCTGCCGCCACGCATCCGCTGGCACGCCCTCCCCCTGCTGCCGGCTGAGGGACGCCGCCGCGCTCGTCAGGCGGGCAAGCGGCGTCACAGCGGCGGGATGCTCGGGGCGCAGCGCGCTCAGCGCACGCAGCAGCAGCTCACCAGCGATCAGCTGCACTGCTGCACTGCTGCCGCCGCCGCCGTCCGCTGGCATCCGTCCCCCACTGCCCGCAAGGAGATGTGGCGGGCCGCGTGGTTGCCTCCTTGTGGTGCCTGCACTGAGCTGCAGTTGGGACAGGTGGCTTAGGAGCTGCGCCACCCACAGAACGCTCACGGCTTGGCTGCTCTCGGACGCGTCCAGTGCCACACGCCAGGCGGGCTGACGCCGCTCTGAGGCGGACGGGGGCACAGCGCTGCCCCTGCTGCTGCCGCTGCTGCTGTGAGCAGAGGAACCCGCGCCATATGGTGGTGGGCTGGTGTAGTGCTGCCTGGTGTGGAGGGGATGCTTGTGGGCCAGTGGGCGGGCTGACGCACTGCCCTGCTCCCCCTCAGCCCCTGGTTCCATGACGATGGACACAGGCCTGAGTGCCCCCAGCAGGGCCTGCACCAGGGGTGCACTCCTCAGGCCCACGCGCACACACGCCTCGAGCGCCATGCCCACCTCCCCAGCGCTGATGGGCACCACGGAGTGCACCATGGTGGTGGTGCTGGTGGGACGCACGCCCCAGGGCTGGAGGTGGCAGTCGTGGGGCTGCTGCAGGCGCAGCTCCAGGCTGAAGGCCAGGCGCCTGGCCTGGAACAGCAGGTCCTCCTCGGGGCGCCTGCCCGCCACCACCCGTGCCCTGGGAGAAGATGGGTGCGGCTGGTGCTGAGGCCACCCAGTGGGGGAGGAATGGGTGTGCGCACCGCCGTCCCAAGCAGCAGCAGCAGCAGGACTGTTTGGCCTGCTGGCCTGCAGGTGGTGGTGGCGTGGGCTGTAGGCCTGGGCGGGTGCTGCTGAGCGGAGGGGCTCTAGGCACAGGCTGAGCGCGTACAGGAGGCGCACCAGCTCACCCACACTGAGCTCATCCACCTCAGTGGAAGGGGCCTCGGCCAGGCGCGTGACCAGGGGGGAGTGCAGCTCTGGGCTCAGGCACCTGCACGCGACCAGGAGGCAGGAGGAGGAGCAGGGCGCGTGAGTCAGCGGCAGCAGCAGGTGCCTCTTGATGCCCAGGTCGCACCCAAGCACCCAGCGCATCTGAGATGAGTCATGCGGTCAGCTCACCTGTGCATGGCGGCTGCAAAGGCGAGTGTGCTGAGTTGCGGCAACGTCAGCGGACGGGGCCTGTCTCCATGTGGGACGGATGGCGCTGGACATGATGCTAGGGACGTGGTGGGTGTGGGCAGCTGGGGGGACAGGGCGGCCTGCAGCATGCCCCTGACCAGCCCCTGCAGGGATGCCTCGTGCAGCTGTGTGGCGCTCCAGGCCAGCAGCGCCGCGCTGTCCCCGCCAGTGAAGAGGTGCTGCTTCTGCAGGGCGGTGTGCTGCAGCACCGCCAACGTCTGCTCGCAAACCGCCTGCTCACCGGTGAACAGCCTGCCAGCGCCTGGTGATGCCGCTGGCCATGGGGACGGCAGAGAGAGGGGGCTGGAGGTTGCAGGTGCTGCGCCGTGGCTGTGCGTGCTGTGGGAAAGCAAGGTTCCTGAGCGGTGCTGCTTTTGGCGCTGCTGCCGTTGGCGTACGCACGTCAGCGCCCACATGCTCATGGCAAGGTCCTGAGGGCTTAGCTCCTGTGCTCTAGACTGGAGCGCCTGCGTGCCATGCAGCACCACCACATGCAGCGACACACCAGTGCACTGGCAACACGAAGGAGCAACACGCGTGTGTGCGAGGTGGTGGTAAGGATGGCAGAGCCTGCCCAGCACCACCCAACACGTCCACCGAGCACATCGCCGCGCGCACCTGCTGCACCTGCTGCCAGAGTGGTGCTGGCACCTGGGGTGCCACTGCACACGACCACGCCAACAGACTGAGCTGGTCTGGTGCCAGGGGCGGGCAGGGGCCCGCTTGGCTGTGCGCACTGGCACCACCCTGGCCTGATGACGGGAGCGGAGACCCGTGAGCAGCGCTGGTGGTTGAACCCAATTGGTGGCGGCGGTGGTGGTGCTGCTGCTGCGGTGCGGCCTCCTGTTGTTGGCTGTGGTAAGGCTGGTTGTCGTGGTGCTGCCGAGGGGTGGGTGCAGGTGCCGCCGTGCTGCCCCCCTGCATGGCGGTGGTCAGTCGCGCAGCCAGGGCGTCCACAGCTGGCTGGGGCGGGGAGGGCCACACCACGCGCGCCTTGGTGAGCAGGTACAGGGCGCGCGCGGCTTGTGCGGTGGTGCAGTGCGGCGCGTAGGTGGGCAGGTGGTGCGCCAGGCTGCGCATGAAGTCCACCATCTTGGGGTCTTCCTCACACCGCCATGGCTGCGGCGTGCACAGGGGGGCGAAGGGGGAGTCAGCACGCTTGCCATGACCAAACAGTGCTGTGGCCTGTCGCTGTTTGGGCGTGTACACCTCACCTTGAGCACCTCCTCCAGGCACCTGAGCAGCGCCCCCACCAGCAGGGAGCGTGTGTGCTGGTCCTGGGAGGCGAGGGGCAGCTGCTCCACGGCAAACGCCACGGCGTGCAGCACGCTGTTGGGCACCAGCAGCTTGTGAGGCAGGGGCGCCGCCAGGGCCTGGAGCAGGGCGCTGCGCATGGCGTGCTGCTGGTGCAGGGGCCACGTGGCCCTGGCCTCCCTCTCCAAGTCATGCCAGGCCTTGCCTGCACAGGGCAAGCGCACCACGTGTCGGGGCGGAAGCGTCGAGGTGGTGTGGCGGGGTGACTGCACCTGTTCAAGGCTAAGAGCACTGACGTACCTGCTCTGCTGATGCTCCTCAGGCGTGGCATGAAGCAGCGCCCCAGCACGTCGCGCACGAGCTCGTCTGCGTGGGGCACTTCGGCTCGGGACTGGTGCCCCACAGACCCCTGGCCGCTCAGCTGATGCTGGGGCACAGGATGCCTGCCGCGGACCAGCAGCTGCTTCTGCGAGGCCTGAGCTGCGCCAGCTGCGCCCGAGCGGGGCGACGCGTCTGTGCCGCTGCCTCCTGTGAAGGTTGGCGGCCTGTGTTGCCATGCTGCTGCTGCTGCTGCTGCAGTGCTTGATGCGTGCCTCTGGATGCTGGGTGGAGCCGCAGTGAGCCTGCGCGCAAGTTGGGCTCCACCATCAGGCCACACCGATTGGCTCCACGAGCAGCGTATATGAGCGGTAGCTCACCATAGAGAGCATCGCGCTTGCCTGGCTTCGAGCTGCTCGCGGAGAGGCAGGAAGGCACCCAGACCGCGCAGCGCCGCGCCGCCCTGGCTGTGCTGGTACACCACCTGCAGCGCGCGCAGCGCCGCCGACGCGCCTGCACGCATCGCTCTATTCGCTCTGGGCGATTGAGCGATGGAGAAATCGGCAACTTCGAATTAGGTTGGTAACAGTTCCATCTGCTCCTATTCATCACAAGCATTATCCGATTGCAAATAGAGGATGCTTCGTTAGGGGCAGTCCATCATCCGGCGTGCACCATCTCACACACGCAAGCAGCTACGCTACGCTCTGGGGGCACACGATCAAAGAATGCTCTGGGGGAAGGCAGCAGGACCTGCTCAGGCCGCCGCGGCGGTGATGGCGGCGGGCGTGGGCGCAGGGCTTGGCACGGGACTTGCCGGCGGCGCCAGCGAGGGGTCGACGCCTGCGGAGAAGCCCTTGTCCAGGGCCGCACGCGCCGTCTCCACCTGCCGGCGCTGCTCGCTGTCGCTCCAGCCCAGCAGGGGCGCCATGAGCGCAGCCACCTTTGGCGCGATGGCCTTGGCCGCTTGCAGGTCCAGGAAGGCCAGGCGCGTGCGGCGCTCCAAAAAGTCCTCCACCGTCATGCAGTACTCGTGCTGCGGCCACAGAGCGGGGAGTGGGCACACGTAAGCTGTTGGAAGTCCCAGCGCATGCGCAACACTGCACGAAGTCACCTAACCCCCCTCTGCCGCACCTGTGTGCAGTAGACGACCTCTGCCTGGACGTACGGGTGCCCAGGTGCCAGGGGCTGCGCCAGCGCCGGCTGCTCCGTGGCCAGTGCCAGGACCATGGGCGTGCGGTCGCCGTACGCGCACACCAGGTGCCTGAGGGTCTCCACACCCACGGCGGGTGCGGCGCTGCCCTTGCCGCCTGAGGGTGCTGCCGGCTTGGTGGCGCCGCACCACTGCTGAGCCAACTGCACACACGCCATGATGGTGATTACAAGCAGCATGTTCAGAGCACGTTAAGAGCCGACAAAGCTGGCGTGCCCCCATGCATGTGCCATGGCCCTCCGGTCTGCACGCACCTCTGCCACCAGCGTGCGCTTGAAGGTTGCGGCGCCCAGCAGTGGCAGGTGGTGCGTGGCGCAGGCCCTGGTGTTGAGGGGCAGGCGCCCTGAGGCCAGGGCTGCGTCCACAGTCTCCTCCGCCATGCGCCTGTACGTGGTCCACTTGCCTCCCGTCACGTTGAGCAGGCCGTCATCGTCCATGAAGATCACTGCGGGGAGGCGGCGCACACAGGCACACGCGTCGTTTGCTGCCCAGCAAGCGTTTAGGTGCGCTCAGTTCCAACTTGGAACTTCCAAGGCTGCGGCTCCATGGTCAGGCGCGACGTGGTTGCACCAGTGGTGTCACTCACAGTGGTCGCGGACCACGCTGGCCGTGTCCTTGGCCTTGGCCTTGGGGTTGGAGGGCAGCGGACGGATGCCCGACCAGGTGGACAGCACGTCACTGGTGCTCACGCGCACACCCAGGTAGTCACTCAAGGTGGCCAGGATGTAGGCCAACTCCTCCTCGGTGGTGCGGGGCGTGCTCGTCACCTGCACCACATGATGGGGTCCCACCACATGTGTGCGAGTGCAGCAGGGGTAGCTCGTGAGGCCTCAGGGCTGGGCGGGCACACCGGTTGCACAAGTAGCCCCTCTACCTCTGCACCGCGCCTCTACCCACCTCGCAGGCCACGTCCGTGGTGCCGGCAATCACGTGGTTCTGGAACGGAAGCATGAACACCACGCGGCCGTCCGGCGTCTGCAGAAGCAGTGCACAAGCAGCAGCAGCAACAGCTTGACGACCTGATGTGGGGTGCAGCAGGATCATACTGCTACCATGTCTCCCACACGCCTGCTCTGGCATGTCTCCCACACGCCTGCTCTGGCCTGGGCTGGTGCCTAATCTTTCCTCGCTGCTGATCCGTCCTGTCTTGGTTGATGCGGCTGGGCCGGCCCGTATGCAAGCGCACACACAAAACATCAAGCCGCCTGGCGTGTGGCCCCACCCCGTCAGCTCACCTTGGGGATGATGATGCCGGTGGAGGTGGAGGCAAAGTAGCCAGGCAGCGTGACGTGGGCGCCAGCACTGGTCCGCACCGAGGTGGCCGCCCTGCACAACGCAGCATCAAGCAGAGCACGAGTAGCTTGGTCTTGCTTGCACACGCTGGGTGCCTTTGGTGCGGCATACGTCCCTGTTGTGCAAGCTACACAGCACACACGCAGCAGCAG
>QAXK01001136.1:0-25503 GCA_004335735.1 Chlorella sp. KRBP
GCGCAGCTTGTGGCTGCGGCGAGACTCACCAGCTGTGGGCTCCAGGTCACCTAGGGGGGGGGGTGGAAGGGGTGCAGAGAGTGGGATGGGGTTGGGGTTGTGTCTTGGGATGTGTGGCACACTGTCAGGCGTTTTTGTGTGTTGCAAGAGTGCCTCCCCTGGAAGTTGCCAGTGCCTTGCATACATGCATGCATACATGTGGATAGACACTTGGAGCCAGCACAACGACGCCGCGCTGTGGATAAGTGTGGGCTGTGTCTGTGTGTGTCTCACCTGATAACAAGTTCATGAGTGTGGTCTTGCCCGCCCCATTGGGCCCAGCGATGGCAATCCTGCTGCCCATGTCTATACCAATGTTGATGTTCTGCAGCCCAAAGTCATCACGACCTGCAGGAGGACAACAGAGTCGACAACGGTTGTCAGCAAAGCCAGGTCAACACAACAGGTTGCAGGTTTCCTTACACAGCTGGTGCCCTGCAAACTGCCCCCACAATCTGCAAGCTGCTCCCCCCCCCCTTAGCTCCTGCACAGCCACCACCCACAGCAGCCGAGACCTGTCATGACTATTTGACATTCTGGGCAACCACAGCACACCTCAACCCCCCCCCCTTGTCCCGCACCTGGGTACTTGAAGTCTGCGTCAATGAGCTGCATGAGTGGGGGCGACAGCTCAGTGGGCTCCGGGAAGTGGAACTGCACACTGTAGTCACTCCACTTCTGGGGCGCATTGCTGGCCACAGCACCTGCGCGCATATGTGCAGCAGTGTGACAGGCAGGCGCGAATCAGATCATACGTGTTGGCTTGAACCAGCATGTGCCATGTACGTCCACATGCATCCTACTGGGTGTCTGCTGCCCGTGCCCCGCTTCCTTGGCGACACAAACCCCTTGCGAGAGCCTCAAGCACGACTGAGAGCAGCATGCAAAGGCACACACCAAGGCGCTGCTATGCTGTGCTGTATCCCCGTGCCAGCCAGTGTGTCCGCCGCGCACCTGCGTCGTCGATGGGTTCGTTCTTGCCCTTGCCCCCTCGCTTGGCCTGTTGCCTCTGTGCTGCTGCTCACCTTGTCTGCGTTCTGCTTGGCGTTCTTGCCGCTGTTCTTGGCCGCCTTGAGCTGCTTCTCGTACTTGTCAAACGCCTTGTTGGCCTGCATTGATGGGAGCGTCAGCAAGCTGCACGCAGCATTCATTCTGCCCGCCAGCGACACCTGCCCTGCGCTACATCTCAACGGCCGCATAACTGCAAGCCCTGAGCCCATGCACACACCTCGCGGCGCCGCTGGTCGTACATGCCCTCAAACTGCGCAAAGTTGCCCTTGTACTGGTGCAGCTTGTTGTCATGCAGGTGGATGATGTCCGTGGTGACCGAGTTCAGGAAGTCCCTGCGGCACCACCACCACCACCACCACCACACGCCCACAACACCACTCTGTGTCTGAGTGCGCGCGATGCTAGTGCAGCTTGTTGTCGTGCAGGTGGTGGCAGAGGCCAGGAAGTCCCTGCGGCACAACACGCGCAAGTCGCCATGTTGCCTGCTTGATTGCTCCAGAGATTGGAAGCGCGAGACGTGCGTGAGCCGGGAAGGGGGCAGGAAGGCTGGGGGTTGCCAACTACCTCAGCATACCCATCATGTTCTTTTTTATTACGCATTGTTCATGCACGGCGGGACATTTGTTTTTGGTCTGAAAACAGCTGCTGCTCAAGATGCAAAGCTCACACACACACGCGCACACTTGGCCTGCAATCGGAGCAGCCTCCAAGTGCACCACGTACTGCCAAGCCCGAACCGTAGCCCTGACCTCAACCCTAAAGCCCTCACCTGTCGTGGCTGACCACGATGAGCGTCTTCTTCCAGCGCTGCAGGTACTCCTCGAGCCACAGCACCGCTCTAAGGTCCAAGTGGTTGGTGGGCTCGTCCAGCAGCAACAGCGTGGGCTGGATGTACAGGGCTCGGGCCAGGGAGATGCGCATGCGCCACCCTCCACTGCACGGCACCACCACAACACGTGCAGACAGAGCAGCAACAGCGTTGGCTGGATGTACAGAGCACGGGCCAGGGAGATGCGCATGCGCCACCCTCCACTGCACGGCACCACCACCACCACACGTTAGTTGAAATCGTTTCGTTGCATGCTGCCGTCAGCCGGGCATGGCTGCTTGGCATACAGCTGTAGCAGGCAGGTCACTGCGAAAGATGTAAGACACAGGCGTGCACAAGGAAGGTAGTTAATACACTCGTGCAGACAGCGCAGCAGCCTTGACAGGACGTGCGTGTGTGTGTAGCTTGCAAATGGGGCTTCAGGCCGCATCAACCACAGGCAGCACGGATCGGCAGCGAGGCAGCAGCATGCGGTCTGCATCCTGTGGCAGCTCAAGTCCTGTTTCCGCTTAAGAAGATCCATGTGCAGCACACACGCACAGCAACATGCAGCACCGCACGCCCACAGACTGCATCTGCTTGCCAGACATGGCCGTACCAGATGTAAAGCTCTCCGCACACCACCACAACCGTGCACCTGAAGAGCCGCATGACCTCTGTGTTCACCCTAGCCCATGCAGGACCTTGCCAGACAGCCAGGGCGCACCTGAAGAGCTGCGTCTCGCGCTTCTGCATCACCTCGGTGAACCCTAGCCCGTGCAGGATCTTGCTAGCCCTAGCCTCGGCTGTCGACGCGCCGATCTGGCCCATGCGCTCATACACCTCGTTGAGGCGGTCGTGCCACGAGTCCAGCTCATCCTGCATGGAACATAGGGCATAGGGCTTGCTCAGGGCTTTGGGCTTGGGCTGAGGGTTTCACCGGAATTCCCCCAAACTCTGCGAAAGTCGGCATCGGCGGCTGCGCGTACCGGTTTCCAAGGGTTAGGGTTTGCCGTCATGCCCTCATGCTAAGCCCTACCTGTGGCACTCCGGCGGGTGGGTGCTCTAGCTTCTCCTGCAGCTCGTGCTCCTCCTCCCTCAGCTCCATCAGCTCCATGTCGGCGGCAACCACCGCCTGCATGCGTAGGGTTCGGTGTTTGGGTTAGGGTTGCATCGGGCACGGCGGACAACGCGGCTCGTCATCCCGACAACGCCAGGCAGGGACAACACCACACACAACAGCCGCCCCCTAGCTCCAACCCTAGCTCCAACCCTAACCACATGACGCCGCACCTGCAGTGCCGTCAGCTCACTGCCCACCACCTCCTGCTCCACCAGCAGCACGTCCAGGTTCTCAGGCACCGGCAGCTGCCTCCGCGCCAGCAGCCGCAGCAGCGTAGACTTGCCCCGTCCGTTCGGGCCCGCCAGGCCGTAGCGCCGTCCGGCGGCAATGGTGAACGAGGTGTTTTCGAGGAGCAGCTTGCCCTTGGCGCGGACCGTCATGTTGTGCACCTGCGGGGGCGGTGGTTTAGGGCTTGGGCGGGGCATGAGGTGGTGAAGCTGCATGGCGTGGGGACCATGCTCATCAACAGAGCAAGTGCAACCCCTACACACGTACTGGCATTGAGCAGGGGGGTAGCCTACGAGTAGAGCTGGAGCTGTACCCTTCCCTCCTCCCAAGCCCTAAACCGTACCCCCTAAAACCACCGCCGCATGCACATACACACACACCTTGATGTCTGTCGCGCTAGCCGTCGCGCCGTCCTCGCCCTGCCCCGCGAACGAAACGTCAAACACGTTCTCGTCCTCCTTCAGCGCCTCCAGCTTGGCCTGCATGTCATCACATCATCGCCGTCATCACATCATCGTCATTGCATGGCACTCGCGACAGGTGTCATGATGCTGCAGCCTGCATGTGACCAGAGGTATGACCATCCGATTCATCGTGGTGCACTTCCTGCGGTGCTGCTCTTGCGGCAGTGCCCTGCGCTGCTCCAGCCCAAGCCCTAACCCAGGCCCTAACACCCGCCGACAGCTGCAAACGTCGTCGGTGCAAAAAGCGGGCACGGCACGCAGCCTCGCATACGCCACCACCATGCCTGCCCCAAGCCCTAACCCAGGCCCTAACGCCAAGCCCTAACAGCATGCAGGCACGCACCAGGTGCGCCTTCTCCAGTGCCTTGCGCTCCTTGTCAGCAAGCTTCTTGTTGTCGCGGCTGCTCGCCTGCACACCACACGCGGACAGCAGCACATGGCTAGGGTTAGCGGTAGGGCAGGATGGACGCATTGTCGCAAGCTTCTTGTTGTCGCGGCTGCGCGCCTGCACCACGCCCCGCGACAAGCAGCAGGCAGGAGAGGGCACTTGTTTGCTTGTCAGCGGTGGCCGCACGAGGCGCCTGCCCATGCTGCATTGATATTGCTATCTGCTTGTCAGACAAGGCTGTAGCAGAGCAGCACACAGAGAGCATGGACAGCCCATCGTCTCTGGCACGCCAGCACACGACAAGTGAGGCGAGTCGTCGTGCACTGCTCCCCCACCCACCCAAGCACCGCCCCCCTTTCATGTCCCTCCGTGCTCCAACCCTAACCCAAACCCTAGCCCACCACCCTCCAAGCACCGCCCCCCCTCCATATCCCCGCTCCAACCTGACCTACTGAACCACCCTCTTCCCAGGCCAAGCTCCAGCTCACATCCTACCCAGCCCCCCTCTTCCGGCCACAATCCATCATCAGGCCCAGCTAACCTGCCTTCCTACGCACCTGCACCAGCTGCACCGCCTGCTCTGCCTCCGCCCTTGCACTCTTCTCATACTCGTCGTCATCGCTCCCACTGGACGGCAGGTCAATCCCTGCCAGGTAGTCAGCGCCCGCCGTGGACGCCTTGGGCGGAGGCCCACGCGGCTGCGGCCTAGCTGTCGCTGCGCTGCTGCTGCCAGCCTTGCCGCCCTCCTTGTCCTTCTTGTCCTTCTTGTCCTTCTTCTCCTTGGGCTCCTTGTCGTCCTTGGCCTTCTTCTCCTTCTTCTCGCCCTTGTCCTCCTTGGGCTCCTTCTTCTCCTTCTTCTCCTTCTTCTCGGACTTGTCCTTGTCCTCCTTGGGCTCCTTGTCCTTCTTCTTCTTCTCCTTCTCGAGGCCTGCGGAGCGAGACAAGCAACAAGCAGGCGCCCACACCACGCCCGCACACCATGTCAGGAATCCAGCCAGCTGCGGCATGACCCGCCGATCGAGTTCGTGGACCTCCAAGGCACGCTGCTGCATGCAGGCTCTGCAGGCAGCCTGTGTGCACGCGCCCCGCGTTCATGCCCGAGCGTGCCGCTGCGTGCTCCAGCTCCCTCCCTTCCGCTGGCGATGAATGCCTTCCTGTAGCTGCTCATGTTGCTGCTGTTGCTGCTGCTGCACGTTGCGAAGGGCTCCAGTTGGCGTGGCGGCTCTGAGCAAAAGCCATCCGAGCGCTCTCCCCGCCCCTACGCTACACCCGACGAGGCTCTGCAGCTGCACGCCACATCGCTGGTGACTGCTCCGGCTGCCACGCGTCCCTGCAGCTGCTTCTGTGGCCCTTCGCCGCACCCTGCGCCTTCTGCTTGGCCCCCCCTCGGCGCTCCAGGTAGGAGCGAGGCCAGCAATGAGAGCAAGTCGTTGCTCGATACGTGGTGACAGTGGATCTGCGGCCATGGGCTCACCTGGCGCGCTCGAGGAGACCGCAGCCATCGTGACGCGACTGCTTGCGCTCCAGGCGCCTCCTTTCCTGCTGCAGGACCGCTAGAAGCCTTATGTGATGCTGCCTTGCTCCCGCAATGCTGGATGTGGATTTTGGGTCAGGGCGAGCCCACGCGCGCATGCATGCACGTTGCCGAACAGGACCATACAGAAGCTCCAAGGCGGGGGTCGCCACCAGGACATCCCCACACAGCTACGGGTCTTGATGGCCCTAGCTCTCCTGATCATTTGTAAGGACAACGTAGGACAACGTAGGACAAGGGGGGCAAGGAAGAAGTAGCAGCCACAGGTCTGGGGTCTCCGGGCAATCCATCTAGCTACGACATGCCGCAAGTGCAGCACACCACTGACTGCACAACTCGCCGACTCAGCACCACTCCGCAGTGCAGGGCGATTGAGCAGCCTACCTGCAGATTCAAGAGCGCACACCAACCTGACTGCTGGCCCACCGGTGCAGAGAAGCGCACACCAAAACCTGCCCCATACCCCCACAAAGCTCCTGCGGGTCTTGTGTTGAACCGTCATCTGATTGCCAGGAAACGGCTCAAACCGAAGCTAAAACCTGAGGCTGCACATCTGACCAGAAACACGGCAAAAGATGTCCAAACAGATGCGAGCCGAGCCCCACAAAAGCAGACACACAGGAGGCCCCTTCAAGGCTCTGCCACCGCGGGCGAAGGCGCCCCCTCACTGCTGCCGTCCACCCCTCCCTCCCCCGCCTCCCCGTCCTCCTCCCCAAGCGTCATGGTGCTGCCGCCGGCACCGCCAATGGGGGCGAAGCGGGAGCGGTGCTCATCGTCCTCATCCCTGCATGCACGTGTGGAAGCAAGAAAGCAAGAAAGAAAGGGAACGCCGGTAGGCGTGGTTGAGGACGCTGTGCTGCAGGTCCCCGCTACCGTGCACTGTCCCTACCTGTGTGGAGCGCAGGGGCAGCAGGCGACGCAAGGAGGAATCAAATGGAAGGAACACCGGCACACTAGGTGCTGCCCTGCCACATACGCTCGTCATGCTCGTCACCCTGACCCAGCACAGTCAACGGCTCAGCATGCAACGCGCATATCTCTAAGACGCCGAAGCTCTAACACCCTCGCACCCGCCATGCGCCGCCCTGTGCCTGCGTGGCGTGGGATGCCTCGATATCTCCGGCGTCACCCCATGCACCCCACCGCAGCCCTAAGCCCTAAGCCCCAAAGACCTCGCACCTGTCATGCGCCGCCCTGTGCCTGCGCGGCGTGGGATGCCTCGAAATCTCCGGCGTCATGCCCCCAGGCGTCTCAGGCATACCAGACTCCATCTGAGAGCTAAGCCCTGCGGAGGTTTGCGCCCGCTGCGCCGCCCCATGCGCCCTCCCACTCGCCCCACCCGCCCCCGCCCCTCCACCTCCACCCGCCACCCCTGCCGCTGCACCATTGGCCCCACCACCACCACCGCCACCGCTACCCCCACCGCCACCCATGATGATGCCGCCTACAGCACCAGAGAGGTCTTCCCCGCTGGGGAGGATGCCCCTGAGGTGCGAGGTGGATGAGGCGGAAGCACCGGAAGGACCGAGGCCGCCTGGCTCTGGGGAGAGGTGCTGGGACAGGTGCTGCTGGTGCCAATGGTTGCTCTGCTGTTGATATTGTTGGTTAGCGGGCTGCCCCAGGCTTTGCTGCTGCTGGCGGTGCCAGGGAGAGCTCTGGCTCTGCTGCTGCCCCTGCTGCTGCTGCTGCTGCTGCTGCTGCTGCTGCTGCTGCTGGGTAGCGCCAGCGGCATGCGCACGCATGTGCGGTGGCAGGGACGCACGCGACGACGCACCCTGGCCGTTTGCGCCGTGGGTGGTGGGCGCTGCGGCGGCCAAGGTGGCAGAGGGCGTGGTGGTGGTAGGTGCGGTGGCGCTGGCGCTGGTGCTGGCGGTGTTGGTAGGGGTGGCGGGAGTGTTGTGAGGGTTAGGAGGGTGGTTGGGATGATGCGGTTGCTTGTCGCCGCGCTTGGCGGGTGGTTGCCACCACCAGTCCTGCTGCCCTTGGTGCTGGGGCGAGGCAAACGCGCTGCTGCCACTGCCGCCACCCTCCGCCTTGGCAGGAGGAGGTGGCAGTCCATGGGGGGCGAGGAAAGGTGACGTGGTGAGACTGGCCGAGCTCCTACCGCCCTCTCGCCCCGTGTCCTCAGCCTCCTCCTCCTCCTTCCACGCACGTAGTTGATGTGGCCCCGGTGCCGCCCCCGCCGCCGTCGCTGCCGCTGCTGCCCCTGCTGCTGCTGCGGCTGTTGGTGGTGGTGCTGCTGCTGCCGTTGTTGATGATGATGCCACAGCAGGCTGACCCAGGGCGCCAAAGGCAAAGGACGGGAAGCGCACCTCCGAAGAGGACGCGCCCGCCATGGTTAGGGTCTCGGCGGCATGCGTCTTAGGGCTGGGGGTGGGGTGAGTGGGTGGTGGCGCGGCGGTGGTGGCGGCGGTGGATGGTGGTGGAGGTGGGGTGGGTGGGTGGTGTGGTGGGGGAGAGTGGGGCTGAGTGGTGGTTGTTGTGGGGGTTGCCAAGTCCCCTGCGGAATACATGCAGGCATCAGCGCGCGTAGGTTGCATGCCACAGCGCATCTGAGCCGTTCACTCCGCGACGAAGCCCTTGCGGAGCCAAGCGCATGGCGAGCGTGATGCCAAGCCCTAACAAAGGAAGATCCAAGCCCTAAACCACGGAGGCTCGGAAGCTTGCCGATGTGATGGTCGGCTCACCGATGTGTGGGTGTGGGTGTGGGTGATGTGCGAGGGGGCGGGAGGTGTGTGAGGGCGGGTTGGAGGGGGAGAGACCGGGGGAGGCGGAGGGCACGGCCGACAGGTCCTCGTCCCACGCATCCTTCTGCAGAGATTGGAGTGAGAGATGAGTGAGGAAGGAGTGAGGAAGGAGTGATCTGAAGTAATCACGTCCATCATCAAGCCCCCGCCCCACGCGTGTGCACGGTTGCATCATCACGAGTCATCGAAGTCATTGATGAGTCGCACTGTGATAAACCGTGCCCCAAGCCCTGACGCAAGCCCTCACCTGGCGGCTCCACATGCGGGCGTACAGGCCCCCGGCCTCCAGCAGTTCCGGATGGGAGCCAAACGCCGCCACCGTGCCCTTGTCCAAGACCTACACGTGTTGATTGTGGGCTAGGGTTAGGAGTAGGGTTAGGGTCAGGGTTAAGCTTGTCCAAGACCTAACCCTACCACGCAGGGCTGCGCGCGTGATGGTGATTACTCATTGCTCATCTGCTTGCGCGAGATGTAAAGCTCGCGACACACACAGCTGATACGCCCGGTAGTTGGGCTCCGGCCCCGCCGAGGCGCCCACACAGATGCACAACCCAACACGCGCACACTGTGCTCTACTGCTGCCTGTGTTGCTTGTAGATGTGCTCATCTGCTTGCGAGACATCGCCGCGCCAGGTGTGAAACCTGACACGCACACACACCAGCACGCAAGGGTGGGGGCGTACACTTGCCTCGCCACCGTGCATTCTTTTCCATCTACACAGACGCTAGAGGAGCGACCCTAGAGGTCTGAGGGATGTCCCATGCCGCGCTCGCTTCTCTGTTGTTGTTCCAAGGGGAGCCTCATCCAGAGGACGAGACGTGATGCAATTCAGGCCAGGGTTAGTCAGCCTGCAACTCTGACCCTAGAAACCCTAGCACCGCAACTCCGTACCCTAGAACACTAGCACCGCAACTCCTTACCCTGGAAACCCTAGCACCGCACTACTCACCAGGATGGTGTCGGCGTCCTTGATGGTGGACAGGCGGTGCGCCACAATCACCGTCGTCACCTTCCTCCTCAAGGCTGCCAGGCTGCGCTGGATCGAGGCCTCAGTCAGGGAGTCCAGAGCGCTCGTGGCCTGCATGCATGTGAGCCCAAACCCTCAGCAAGCCCTCATTAGGCGCCCCAGAGGAGGAAGAAATGCAGAGTTGCGGAGGAAGTGCGTGCTTAAGCCTAAGCCCTAGATTCTAAGCTCGCAGCCCTCGAGCTCTTACCTCGTCAAGCACAAGGATGGCGGGCTTCTTGAGCACAGCCCGTGCAAACGCCACACGCTGCTTCTCTCCGCCGCTCAGCTTGAGGCCCCGCTCGCCTGCAGCACCACGGCGCGGTAGGGTAAGCATTGGAGTTGAAGCAGTAGTAGTAGTAGTAGTAGTCGGGCAGTAAAGCTAGGCAGTAGGGCAGTAGGGTTAAGGCATGGAGGGTTGAGGCCCCGCTGGCCTGCTGCAGCACTCCGTCCAGTAGGGCAAGGCAGCAGTGCAGATCGGACAGAGTAAACTAGCCTTGGCGTGACAAGGGCGTAGCCTTCTGCTCGCCGTCAACGTGGCAGCCCTCCGTTGGACTCACCCACACGCGTCTCGTACCCCTTCTTGAACCCCTGGATGGTGTGGTGGATGGCCGCCACCTCTGCCGCCGCCGCCACCTCCGTCTGGCTCGCGCCTGCAAGCACGATGCAAGCATGCACACAGCTGCCTCAGCCGCACCTGCAGGGCTTGCATGGCGTGCTGTGCTGTGCCGCTTGCTTGCCTGGTCTGCGCTACCGCCCCGCAGTCAAAGCGCGCAGGGTGTGAAGGGCGAAGGCGGAACGCCATACCCTTGGCCCTGCTCCCATGCGGTAAGCCCCAACACCCCACCTGGAGCGCCGTATCGGATGTTGTAGGCGATGCTCTGGTTGAACAGCACGGCATCCTGCGGCACCACGCTGATGGCGCGCCGCACGCTCGCCTGCATGGAGGCGCAGGGTCAAGTCAGGGCTTAGGGCTTGCGCTGGACAGTCCATGCGACACATTCCTGGGCTGTGGATGTGAAGCATGTCTGCAACATGTCTGCGAATTGTGGGACCATCTGTCTGCCATAACCAGCTCCACCAGATGTAACGCTCGCACACAGATCCACGCCAGGCCTAGGTCCTGCCACAACTGCCACAAGGTGTCGCGTAGTGCAAGCCCTGCCCATGCATCATGTGCCCTAAGCCCTGAAACCCCATGCGCCCTAAGCCCTCCTCACCAGGGTTGCCGCCTTGATGTCCTGCCCATCAACCAGAACAGCACCTGACCACGGATCATAGAAGCGGAGGAGTAGCCGAAGCAGTGTCGACTTGCCACTGCCACTGGAGCCCACCACTGCCAGGGTGCTGCCTCCTGCACCAACCGCCAACCACCAAGCGTGCGCCACACAGCAGGTGGTTACGCAGCAGCAGCAACACAGCAGAAGAGATGTAACACAGGCCGGGCTTCACCGCAGGCACCTGCAGCCGGCAGTGGGGCAAACCCTAGCCCCATGCGCACCCTAAGCCCTAAGCCCTCACCAGGAATGGCGAAGCTCACACCTCGCAGCACTGGCCCAGGCCCCGGCACACCGTGCCCACCGCCCTGGCCCCCCTCCCTCTCCTCCCTTCCCCCCGTCTCCCCGCCCTCCGCCGCCACCACCTCCTCCTCCGCCCCGCCACACTCCGCGTCCCCTCCCGAACCTCCTTCCCCGCCCCTCCCTCCCCGACGCAACGGCACCGACGAACCGCTCCCCCTCTCCCTCCCGTCCCGCTCCTCCAACCCTAGCTCCAACCCTAGCCCATCCGACGAAACCCGCCCCGCTCGCCCCCCCGTCTCCCCCTCAGCCGCCGCAGCTGCTCCATGCTCCACCCTGTTCCCGCTCCGCCGTCCTTGCCCATGCGGCTCAAAGCCCTCTAGGGTTTGCCACCCACCCTCTCCAGAAACCACCTCCAGCACCACAGCCCCTCCCAACGCTCCCCCTCCCGCTCCTTCTCCCCCACCACAGCCGCCGCCACCATCGGCCAACTCCGCAGACTCACTGCCCACAATGGCCGTGTTCTGGGGTGGGAGGGGCAACGGCCGCGCACCAAACCCAGGGTGCCTGGCGCTGCTGCCGTTGCTGTTGCTGCTGTGAGGAAGGGCTTGCTTGTCGTGCTGCCCCTTCACTCCCTTGGACGACCTATCACCTCCTCCTCCGCCGCCGCCGCTCTTGTTGGGCTTGTTGGAGTCTTTCTTGTAGCCAAACACCACGTTGTCAAACGCCAGGCCTCCGCTGGCGACGCGCAGCGGCTGCGGCGGCGGTTAGGGCATGCATGGCGGGCGACAGTTAGGGCATGCATGGCGCGCGATGGTTAGGGCATTGGACTGGGCAGGCCGGGTCGTCGCCATCTCCTTTAGGCAGCAGCTGGCAACGAAAAGTGTGTGTGCAGCGCTGAGTCAGGCCCTAAAGCCCTGAAATCCGCCGCCGCAGCCATGCATGCATGCATGCGTGCAAGCCCCTCTCGCTCACCTTGGCGTTGGGCTGGTCCTGCACGCGTGGCTGCGTGGCCAGCAGCTCAAACATGTTCTCCACGTCGACCAGCGCCTTCTGGACCTGCATGGTGGATTAGAGCTCAGGGTTCAGCCATGCTCAACAACGTACCGCTTCTCCCCTGCACGTCAGCACCTGAAAGCAGTGGCATGCAACACCTATGTGACACCCATGCAACCCCATGCGCCCATGAGAGGCCCTAAGCCTTTGAAGCCCCAAGCCCTAAGCGGCCCCACCTGGCGGTAGTAGGATCCGAAGTAGGTGAGCGGCACGTAGAGCTGATTCATCATGGTCACGAACAGTACGGCGTCGCCCACGGTGAGGGTGCCTCCGGCCACACCCCTGACGCACACCACGCAGCCGGCCACCAGGCCGCCCCATACGCACGTGCCCTGCATGCACATCATGGGGTAGCATTAGGGTTTAGGGTTTAGGGGTCAGGGTGGTCCAGGTCACCCCATGCGCACGAGGGCATTGCTGGCTCACTCACGCTCAAACTGGGTGCACGCAAGCAGCCCGCTCTGTGGAAGCACATGATCGAAACTTCATTACCTGTGCAATGGCGAGGAGGCTGAGGAAGGTGAGCTGCCAGTACTCTGCGGCCTGCACAGGGCACAGGGGAAGAAGAGGAAATTGACAGAGAGAAAAAGCACGGAGAGAGAGAGAGAGAGAGAGAGAGAGAGCAACTGAGAGAGAAAATGCCAAGGAGAGATATGAAGGGAGAGAGAGAGAGCAACGGAGAGAGCTGCTTGCACAGTGGAACAGCCACGCAGTGCGCACGAGCAGCGCGGCATGCGCAGCCCTAAAGCCTAAAGCCCTAACCTGGTACTGGTGGGTGGCCATGTCGTACTCCTCCAGCTCCAGCCCCCCCGCCAGTCCCTGCCCAACCCTCAACCCTAACCCTAACCCTAAGCCCTAACCTGGTACTGGCGGGTGGCCATGTCATACCCCTCCAGCTCCAGCCACTCGGCGCAAAAGAGCTTGACCGTCTGCGCACGCGACCACGCAACACACGCACAACATCACCATCATCACATTGGTACTACAGGTACTTAAACGTGGTGCTAGAGTGCGTGCAGTGGAGGCGCAGAGCAGCACACAGGAACGATCTGGCCTCCGCCATCATGCCGCACACATTCATAGCGGGTGGTGTTGGTGCCTAGGGTTAGGGCTAGGGTTAGCGGCAGCACTCCTCACCTCGTAGTTGAGGAGCATGTCAGTGGCGCGCGCTTCCCTGGCGTTGGTGGTGGGGCTAGGGTTAGGGCTAGGGTTAGCGGCAGCACACCTCACCTCGTAGTTGAGCAGCATGTCAGTGGCGCGCGCCTCCCTCGCATTGTCCAGCGCGTTCATGCGCTTGCGAACCTCCCCCCGTCGCTCTGTGATGATGACCGTGATGGGCACGTAGCCAGCTACGGTGACCGCCACGATGCCAGCCGCCCACGGCTGCATGGAGGCACACAATAGGGCTCAGGGCGGGGCGTTAGGGTTTGGAGGCGAGGCGCAACATGCGCCATGGGCACGGCGCAGTATGTGCTGCCATCCTCGCTGGTGTGATGGCTGTCACGCTGGCATGCAGCGTCTCGCTGAGCCCTGAGCCCCAGACCCCAAGCCCTAACCCCTCACCTGCATGTAAATGGCCAGGTAGGCGCAGGCCACGATGATGTCTGCCATTTGCGGCACCACGTTGAAGAGCACGATGGAGACAGTGTCCTGGATGGCGGTGGTGCCTGCATGCGCATGAGGGCATAGGCTGAGATTGAGGGCTTAGTGGGAAGGTACAGGTTGGCTGCGCCCTGTGCACGCATCGTGTGCTGGGCCTGGAAGGAGTGTCTCAGGGATGGCTTGCGCCTACACGGGTGGGGCATGGGCAGCGGCATGCCAGACACCCAACTGCTAATTAGCAGTTAAAGTCACCTGCTGGCCAGAGACGGCCGCATCAGATGAAACGCTCAACACACACACACACTTGCAAAGGTGCGTGCACGGAGAAGCAGCACAGGACAATCAAGCTTGCCAGAGAGAACGCGGGGCAACGCACACTGGCGCACTCACCCCTGTCTAGGATTCGCATGATCTGCCCCGTCTTGCGCTTGACGTGGAACGAGTGGTCCAGGGCCAGCAGGTGCCCAAACACGTCACGGCTCACACGCCTGCGTTGCGGACGATGCACGCCAGGTTGGGTTGATAAATCGTGCTGATTACCTGCCAGCAGGTGCCCAAACACGTCACGGCTTGCGACGCATGTGGACGATGATGATGTGCACTGATGGACACGAGCGTATGCTCGCCTGACTTGATAGGGGGCAGGGGTGAAAGGCTTCAGGCATTGCGACCGACGCACACCCAGGCTGAGTTGATGAAGTGTGTTGACTACCTGTCTTTGGCGCAGTTTGTGCACGCCCGCGTCTCACGTCTTTCGCAGTGACCTGCCTGCGGTGCGAAGCTTGCTACCATGCCCGGCTGACGGCAACATGCAACGATACAAATGAAACACCGGCTGATGGCAACATGCGACAAAACGAATGACGTGAGGTTGAAAGGGCTGGCGCTTGGGAGGCACTTGGGACTCATCTGTGCATCAACTCTTGCCCAGGTGCGTACCATGCATGGCGGTGGTGGAGATCCTGACGCAAACCCTAAGCGCTCAGTCCCCGCATGCACGCGTAGGCCCTAAAATGTACCTGAAGGCCGCCTGGTTGATGGGTGCCCACATGATGTCCCTGCAGGACGCCAGGAGGCCCTCCATGCCGCTACCCCCACGCACCCTCTAAACCCTAAGCCCTAGGCCCCGCATGCTCATGCCTGACCGCACCTGAAGGCCGCCTGGTTGATGGGCGCCCACATGATGTCCCTGCAAGACGCCAGGAGGCCCTCCATGCCGCTACCCCCACGCAGGTACCAGCAGCCGAGGTAGGCAGCGGTCCAGGGCAGGAAGACGTGCCAAAAGGGCACTGTGGCCTGAGTAGGTGCAAAGGGCAAAGCAAAGTAGTGGTCCAGGGATGGTGTGGACGTGCCAGAAAGGCACACTAGATAGCCTGTGTAGTGCTGTGCAGATGCAGGGCACCACGGCACAGCAATAAACAAAACCTCTGCAACAACGGCTGAAGCCTCCCCTGCACCTTTCCTCTCACTCACCCTCAACAGGTTGAGCAGCAGCAGCCTCGCCGTTGCATCCGCCCCCTGCTGCCGCCCCATCCCCTCACCACCACCACCACCACCACCACCACCACTGCCCAGCAAGCCACCGCTGCCGCTGCCGGAAGTGGTGTTGCCACCGTGTGCCCCCATGCTGTCTAGGCCCTGGTCTAGGCCCTGGTCGAGTGCCGCAGGGCCTGTGAGGAGGTCCAGGACGAAGTGCAGCACCTGCTGCAAGCCAAGGCATGCCCAACAAACAGCGCCACTTCTCATTGTTCCATCAATCTGCAAACACGTGCAGCCCCTGCAGGGAGCAAGGCAAGCCACGGTGCATCTTCCCAAGGTGGAGCACCTGAGGGGAACAAGGCAGGCCAAAGAGGTTGCTACTTATTCTACCTGTGGTCGCGAACCAGGCCTTAAAGCCGGAATTCAGCACTCAGCGAGCGATGCTAGTGCGCCCACACATGTGCTGGGCCAGGCGTCATCGTGACGCGTCACACAAACACTTTAAAGCATACCACAAACGAGCCACACCACACATCCTGCCAGAGTGTGCACGCAAGCCCACACGCCGCTGCTGATCCATGCTGCCTTGGTTGCCGCGGCTGGGCCGCCCCGTTTGCAAGCGCACACATTGGCAGTTGGGTTCCGGCCCCGCCGAGACGCCCAAACAAATGCACATTTCGACAGACGCACAACCACACGTGCACGCACGCCGCACCTGTGCCAGTCGTCCACCTGGCAGGCCCCCAGCCGCGGCCGCAGCAGCACCGCTAGGGAGGCTCGTGTTGGCAGCAGAGCTGGCGTTGTGGTGGGTGTAGGGTTGCCCGTGCAGAGCTGCAGCGGCGGCCTGCAGCGCTGACACCTGCACGGTGGGCGATGTGGCAGCGACACGGGTGAACAGGGAGAGATACGTAGACAGGGGGAAGACAGGCCGAACAGGCGGGAGACACCTGCACACTGTGCGATGTGGCGGAGACGCAGGTGAGACCATCAGGGCAGGGAGAGATATGTAGGCAGCGGAAGGCAGGCCGAACAGGCGCTGACACTTGCACGGTGGGCGATGCGGCGGAGACACGGTGAACACAGGCAGAGACATGAAGACAGGCGAGAAACAGGCGGACGGCAGGTGGAGACGTGGAAGATACCATTGCTCATGCACTACTACGTCGCAGGCGCTGGAGGAGGCGGCAGATGGCCACCGACCTCTCACGCAGCACTCACTTTGCAGTGGCGTTTCCTGACCTGGCCAACACCTAACCACAGGTCACCTCTGACAGCGCGTCCACTGCTTCCCCGTTCCCTGCTGCCCATTTGTCATAAACTGGACCAAAGACATTTCCAATGATTGAACCAATCACTCACCTCTGATAGCGTGTCGACCATCTTCTTGTATAGCACTGGTACCGCTAGGTTGACCGCGCGCTCGGCCGCCACCAGGGTGAAGCAGCCTGCCAGGCGCATGCGCAGGCCAGCGCTGTCGGGGAGCACGTAGCGGAAAGCAGCTGACGCCTGCAGCAGCAAGCAGAGAAAGAGGGTGTGGGAAAAAGAAGGACGTCAGAGCCACAGCGTTTAACAGCAGCAGCAGGCCAAAGGCGTTTGCAAGCACACTTATCACCACCAGTGGCCACATAGTGCGACCCTGATAACCACCATACATGCAGCTGATGAAGGTACCGCATTCTAAACATGCACCCGAGCCTCCACGCACCATATGGCGTGCCGTGTGCCCTTGCCCGCCAGCTTGGCCTTGGCACCCTAACCATGCACCCTACGCCCTAGAGCCTCCACGCACCATATGGCGAGCCGTGTGCCCTTGCCCGCCAGCTTGGCCTTGGCACCCTAACCATGCAACCTACGCCCTAGAGCCGCCACGCACCATATGGCGAGCCGTGTGCCCTTGCCCGCCAGCTTGGCCTTGGCACCCTAACCATGCAACCTACGCCCTAGAGCCTCCACGCACCATGGCGTGCCGTGTGCCCTTGCCCGCCAGCTTGGCCTTGGCCTTCTCCGCCTTGCGCAGCGCCTTCTCCACCGCCGCCGCCTCCTCCGCCGCCTCTTGCTCCAGCTGCTCCTCCAACAGAGCCGCCTCCTCAGCCGCCGCCGCCGCCGCATCCTCCTCCCCTTGCCTCCCTTCCTTACCCTCTCCCCCATCTCCACCAACGCCCGTGCCACCACCCACCGCCTGCCGTCCCAACAGAGGAGTGGTAAGGTCACCGCCACCGTCGCCGTTTTGGCGCTGGCGGTGCGGGTGCAGGTCCAGCTTCTGGGCAGCTGCCTGCTGGGTCAGCGTGCGGCGGGCGGTGGCTGCGCGGCGGGTGGCCATGGCCGCTTCCACGTGCCCCGACACCATGAGCTCAACCACCATGAGGGCGATGAGCAGCACGGACAACACACCGTGGAGCACGATGCTGCAGGCGCAACGGCATGCCATGGGTAGGGTTGAGGTTAGGGTTAGCGTTGACCTCAAGCGGCAGCGGGCAGACCTCTGCGGGGCATGTGATATACGTGAGTCTTTGAGGTTTTAAACCACCAGTCAACACATACTCACGCTCACCTGACCACGTGCAGCTGCTCCAGCCGCTGTCCTTCTCCTCCCCAACCGCCGCCGCTGCCGTCGTCCACGCGCTGCAGGCACTCCACCGCCATGGCCATCGCCCCGGCCAGCAGGGAAAGCAGGGCGCTGAGGAGCAGACGTGCGGCGCCCTGCCTGCCCCAGCCCACCCACAGCCACACCTGTGGGACGGAGATGCACGCAGGAGCAGGGCGTGTTGAAGAAGATCAGATGGGCGCGACGTGATGAGGCGTGGCAGATGGCAGTCAACATGGACAACACAACAGGCAGGGAGGGAGAGACTTGAGGATAGCACCATGAGAACACAGGAAGCGCTGCACTTCTAGTTGCGGGTGTTTTCAGTTGCCCTCGGGGACATACGTGTGGCGCCCTTTTGCGGGCAAGCTGCTCAGCAAGCACCCTGTCTTCTCTTCGAGACGGTGTTTCGACGGGCATGAAAACGAGTAGCCCCTGCTTGAGCTACGACGGCACCTTGACTGCAAGCGCACCATGCACCTTTCCTCTGACAACCACCACCGCCAAGCCAGCCGCCACCGCACCGCACAGCACTCTCCTAGAGCCACCCCGACGCACCGCGTGTGTGGCCCACGCCGCCACCAGGCACAGGTCCGGGACCAGGAACAGCGCCGCAGCCCACAGCCACACGTCCCCTGCACCCGCCTCTCCCGCTCCTCCTCCACCTCCTGCTGATGGTGCATCGTTGCCGCCGCCGCCGCCCTCAGCCTGCCCGCTGCTGGCGGTGTCGAGCTGCTGCAGGGTCAGCACTGCCACGCGTGCCACCAGCAGCCCTGCCTTGATCAGAGCCTGCAAGGCGCGGGGCGGGTGTCATCATCGTTATATGCATGGCGTTCACACCACCAGCAGCCCTGCCTTGATCAGAGCCTGCACGTGGCAAGGCGCGGGTCTGCGGGTGTCATCATCGCCATTGCGTGGCGTCCACGGCAGGTGTCGTGGTGCTGCAGGACAGGAGGATTCACGCGTCAGTGCTGGTGCCACTGGACACCACCCTTGTCCAGTGGTAGCGTGAGTCATGCAGCAGCCCTTCTGCTTGGGAGGCGTCTGGGTGCGCAGGGGGCGCTCGTGTCAATGGGGCCAGTGGTAGTAGCCGAGGGCAGTCAAGGCAGCGGTAAGGCGCCAAGGCAGCCACCACGCATCAGCAAAGAGGCAGGCAATGTGCGAGCACTGTGCGCCTTGCCCGGGCGCCTGCATCCCAGCCCCGCACCGCACACCGCATCAACCACCCCTCACACACGCACCTGCAGCCCGTAGAACACCACGCGGCTGGCCTTGAGGCTCCCGAGGTCCTGCTCGTGCGGCTTGCTGAGCCGCTCGGGCCGGCGCATGGCCCAGCGCAGCGTGGCCACGCTCGCCAGCGCGGCGCCCACCACGCCCCCAGCCAGCAGCAGCTGCACGTGCGGCAGCGACAGCAGCTGCTGCGGCGCGCCGTCCTGCTGCAGCCATGCGCCTCCTGCGGCCAGCAGCGGAGCCGCACCTGCGCAGCAAGGAGGGGGCGCGGGGAGTCGGGTACCCCCACTCACGATAGGGATGCGCCCACATTGCGTGTGCAACGGGAGTGCTGGTGCGGAGCACTGCTAGCTGCAGGCCATCGCTGCTGCGATCACCCAGGACGGGCGGATCCATGTCCTGCAGCACACGAAAGCCTCCACAGAGCACCAAGCGCACCTGCTGCGAGCGTGCCCGACGCTGCTGCGCCGTGCATCGCTTCGGACTCGGAGGGAATGCGCAAGACGACTCTTAGCTCAAGTCCGAGCGCGATCCATATGGTGGCGACGCACGCACACTACGCTGCATTGTACTAGTGCTGTGCAGTGCAGTTGCGATGGTTCCACATCTGTATGTTGCACAGGTGGAGCGGGGCGGGGTGTCATGGCATGTGGAGTGCCTGCCGCGGGCAGTGGCAATCCATCAATCACAGGCAATCCATGAAATCATGCCCCATCAATGTCAATGCTGCCCCATGGGCGCCGCCGCAGTCGGTTGCCTCCATTATCCCTGCTCTCCAAGACGTACGACGCGCGCAAGCGGCTGTGGCAACCCACCCACCCTTTCGCCCCCACCACCGCACAGGGATGCCGCAGCTCCTCAAGGCAACCAGCCGCTGAACACCTCACCCCCCCCACCCAGCTGCTGCAGCTGCTGCTGCACCTCCCACAGCCTCTCCCGCAACTCCTTCCGCCTCTCCGCCTCATCCCGCCTGCCTGCCGCCCAGCAGCGGCAGCTGTGGTGAACGCTGCTGCTTGTGCCAAAGGCGGTGGCGTCTGTGGGTGCTGGCGTGCAGGATGGTGCGGCGGTCGAGAGGCTGGGTGATTGCTTGTGGATCGTGCGCCACTGATCATGACGTCTTGCAGCGCGCGGCCCTGACTTGGTGCAGCTGTGAGCGACCACCTCGAGCATGGGAACCAGAGGCGCGCCATTGCAGGAGATTTCCGGCTGTACAAAAGGTGATGAATGAGCCGCCAACAGCGCCCGATAGGAATCCTGCCATGGGGAGCACCGGCGCAAATGCCATGCGGCAAGAATGGACAGGGTATTGTTCGTCCGCACCGCACTGCATCTGCATGCACCTGAGTCACAGCTACAAGTCGAGGCAGCCTGTTGCAGCGCCCACTCGTTATCCTCACCGACATGCAGAGAGCATACCAACGGAGCGCACCGCACACGGTACCAAGCCTATTGAACGATTCAGCGGGCATCCGACGAGTCCGTGTGTGCCAAAAGTTTCCCTGTTCCTGTACACGGGAGACGCCTGCTGTACTCAAGGATCCTACGCAGGTGCAAGCGCTCCCACCAACTCGCCAGCCAGCACGTCCACAACACAGCCGCTGCACGCCCTAGCATGCAATGGCCACAGCGCACACCCACAGCGCATCTCATGCCTCAGGTCTCACAACTCACGCGCTTCAACGCTCATGCAGCAGAACCTCACGGCCTGCCGCCCCGTTTGCAAGCTACACACACACTTGTGGGACCATCTGTTTGCCATAACTGGCTCCACCAGATGTAAAGCTCGACACACACACACACACACACCTCAAGCCGCCACCACCGTGAGGCCGCTGGCCCCGTTCACAATAGCAAACCTGTCCCCGTACACCGTCAAACTGGCCGTCTGGTCCAGGTTGAGGTCTCCCGCCGCCAGCAGCTGCTGGTACACAATCGCGCGATCCACAGCGTCCGGCCAGTCGCGCTGCAGCACGCCCTTGCGCACAGACAGGAAGAGGGACAGCCAGGCCGACTCGCCACCCGCTGCCGTCACCGACTTGCCCACCTGCAGGCGACGTGGCACATGCAGTACAAGAGGTGAGAGTGTGTGTGTGTGTGCGCTTGCAAACGAGGCGTCAGGCCGCATCAACCAAGGCAGCACGGATCAGCAGCGAAGGGCAATCAGGCACCGGCTCAGACCATGTGTGGGCTGTGGGGCGTCTGCTTGTGAGAGCTTTGTGGACGTCTGCTTCGGCTGTGTGCGGTGGGCGTAGCAGAGCACGAATGGCAGTGCAAGGCAGCCAGGCCACAAACGTGAGCACCCACACACCACCACGCACCGTGCTGATCATGGCCAGCACCCCGTCCTCCCCGTGGTTGATGTAAGCGTCGTACATTTCACCCTTGCACAGGGCCTTGGTCAGGCCCAGCGTGGCCGCACGGCTCATGGCGGGACCAAAGTACATGTCCTCCACTGCCTTGTCCATGGCCTGCGTCAGGCAGGCGTCCAGGCGGGAGCATGAGCAAGCGTAAGTGCAGTCAGTGGGTGCTACCGCACACGTTATGTGCCAGCCAAGCCCTCACACCATGCAGCCACGACAGCGGGGGCTTGGTGTGCCTTGCACGCCCCGCCTGAACGCAAACGCCTTGGTGCCTTAGGCTGTGCCTAGCCACGCTGTTTGATTTCAATCACAGTCGCAGCCACAGTACATCCCCTTAGTACCTTGCGCCACGTGGCGTCGTTGCCCAGCGCTTTGACCAGGTTGAAGAAGCTGTCTGGCTGCCCGTCCCTCAGGCCTGCGGGTCGGCACACAGCAACGGGCTAGAGGAGCGTCAGCGCGTGTGGTATCACAGCCATCGCCGCCACTGCTACAACTGGCGGAGGTGGACAGTCCTGATCACTGTCTTTGTGGCTCAATTTGCATGTTGTGGCTTTGCAACTGTTTGGATGGTGCAGGGGCACATCAGATGACCCGCAGCACCAGGCCACGTGCAAACTCGCACAGCATCTGCCCTGCTGCCTCAGAGAGGTATCCAAACAAATGACAGCACAAATGACAGCACCACACCGGAGCGCCCTGGCATGCAAGTGGCTCACACGCACCTGTGTGGCTGCTGCTCCCCGATGCAGCCAGCTGCTGCAGGGCCGGGAGGTAGGCCTTGAGTGGCGAGGTGGGGGCCAGAGGCAGGTAATAGTCACGGATGAACGGGTAGCCATCCCCAGTGCCTGTGCACATGCAAGCAAGCAAGCAAGCTATTCGGGAATGCACGTGCATTCGAGGAGGCACCGACTTCTGCTGTCACTGGCTCAGCAGGACTGGCTGCTGTGCGCGTGCAGCACTGACCGGCAGAAGTGAGGCGGAGCAGGATCCAAACACAACACAATCTCTTGCGGCGCGCTCCCTCCCTCCTTCCCTCCCTCCGTCCCTCCCTCGCTCTCTCCATCGCTCACCGGTGCAAAAGCCGACGTATCCAAACGTGTACCCCCGCCCATCGCCAATATCCTCGATGTACCCGTAGTCGAGCACGGGCGAGCTGTTCTCGAACACACTAGTGAGCTGGAAGACCTGGCGGTGCTGCGGGATGGTGAGCCCGTGCAGCGGCACTGTGTTGAAGGCGCCAGACGGCGGCGGCGGAGGCGGTTGAGGGGGCTTGGGGGAGGGAGGCGGGCTGAGCTTGGGCGAGGGGGAGGGCGGGGGCTTAACGGAGGGAGGTTTGGGAGGGGAGGGCGGGCGGGGCGGAGGGGAGGCGGTGGCGCCGGAAGTGGCGCATTTGCCGGCGGTGCAGATCCAGGTTTGGTCGCAGTCGTTGTAGGTGGTGCAGGGGTCGCCCAGGCAGTGGCCGGGCCAGGTACACGCTGCGTTCGATTGTGGGTGCGGCGGGAGTAGGCGCACAGGTGTGCGTGGGGCGGCGGGCAAGGGTGCCGCAGGGCGCGTCCTGCGGCTCAAGGAGACCACTGCCACTGGCTGCTCTGCACACTGCCCCTATTGCCAATCTGCCCCTGCGCCTCGCCAGCTCACCCTGCGCTCGAGCCTGCCACACGAAGCTCGTCCCGCAGATGATGGCGAGGAGCAGTCCGAAGGAACACGAGCCAGGCCTCCTGCGGACAGCGCGCACAGAAGAGGAAGCTGCAATCGCGCCAATGTGCGTGCTGCAGCGCGAGCTGCTGCGCGCGAGCAGCCAGACGCTGGTGCGGCACCTTGTGCAGGGCGCCATCACACCGAAGCTTTCGACTGGTAAACGAGCTGCAGAGCGTCAAGGATTGTGCTCGAGCGGCCTGTGCGTCCTGCTCTGCTCCTGCGATCCGTACACGTTTCGGGAGGGCGGGACGGACTTGCGCGGAAGGTCGGGAGTATGGCGCACTCAAGCGTGCAGAAGCCCAATCCCGCAGATGGCGTAGCGTGGCCCACAGCAGCCTCTGGTATGGTATCCGCACGCCCCGGGATCTAGCTGTCCTGACGTCTTTGCGTTCGTGTGCGACAGCCAGCGCTTGTCACAGGGCAAGGCGGCGGGCGGTGCAAGGGCTAGGGAGCTGCCTAGAAGCCTGCAGCCATGAGGTCGGTGGCCTCAATGTGCACCACGGGGTTGCCCTCGAGGTCTGCCGCCGCCACCCACACGGCCAGCTCAGAGTACTCGCTGATGCACCGGCGCAGCTCCTCGGCCTGTGCACATACACACGTGGAGTGAGGGGCACGGGGGTGAATCGTCAGCGCTGGTGCCACACACGAGGCAAGGCAGCACACTGCCAGCTCGCCGATGCACCGCCGCATGTGCACATTGCATCACATCACGCGCAGCAGCAAGCTGAGGCTGGGCCAGGCAAGCTGTAGTGTGCCCTGCTGTAGCCTTGAACGACGAGCCTTACAACGCTCGCAGTGGGACGTCCAAGTTAACGTCCCAGAGTCGTTTCCCTGGCCATACCCTGGCCTGCCCACCCCCTATTAGTAGTGACAAGCTTTTTTTTCAAACATTGGCGCGTGAGCCCTCTTGTCTGCAGCACCGCCGGTTTGCTATACGTGGCAACTGCGAGTGCTGTGTATGATGATGATGATGATGATGATGATGAGGATGCTCACCGTGACGTTGTACTTGGCCGTGACCGCCTGGAGGCGCGAGTAGGGCAGCTGCACCACGTCCAGGGTGGGCTGGCGGGACAGCAAGCGGCGCGCCTCCTCGCAAATCAGCCTGCGGGTATAAGCAGTCGGGTGAGCAGTCCGGTAAAAGCAGTGCGGCAGCAGGTGAGCTGGGGTTAGTATTGACGGATCATCAATACACGCGGCTGGGCCGCCCCGTTTGCAAGCGCGCGCACACACACGACAGGGCATGACGATCTTTTGTGACGGCTGCAGTTTCGTGACACCTGTCGTGCACGGCATGCAATGATGATGATGATGACACACACCAGGAGGCGCATGGGCAGCTCCAACATGATTCTTGACTCACGCAAGGAGGCGGATTGGCGTACTAGAACACAAGGAAGCAAGCACACAGATTGAGTTCCACAACGAGGCAAATGACATCCGAAGAGGCGGGCTCTATCGCTGAGAGCGAGTGAACAGCACGTACCTGTGGCAGAGTGAGATGGAGTCCTCCTTGCGTGCGTTGGCGGCGTCCCCCTTGGTGTCTGTGAGCGAGGACTTGCTGCCGCGCATGAGCCTCAGAGCCTCGTCCACGTCCGCCTGGCACACGCGCGCGTCAAACCTGCACGCGCCGCACATTCGCGTGTTGTGAGGTGTGTGGGAAGCGTTTGTGTGTGGGAGGTAGGAAGCGCGTGTTGTGAGGTGTGTGGGAGGTGTGGCCTGGAACAGCCGCCCCAGCTGAAGGCATGCAACAACAACACAACGAGCGTGTTGTGAGGTGCGGGGGGGTCGCGTGTGTGTGCCCCTTCACAATGGGGAATCAGGACACCGCACCCGTGCACGGGGTGTCAGTGCCAAGACGCGCCCAAGTGGCGTGGCATCCCCAAACGCTCAACCCTAACGAGGGCCCGCTAAGCCCTAAGCTCCATGCGCACCTGAGCTTGGCCACTGCCTGGGACAGGCGCAGGATGGACAGCAGCGTGCGGGGCGTGGTGTAGGTGCTTGCGTTGTCAGCGCCCGCGGCCGCCTCCAGCTGACGCATCTCCGCGTACACGGCCGCGATGTACTCTGCATTTAGTGTTTAGGGTTAGGCGCGCGACGTTTAGGGTTGGGGCAAGAGGAGGCTGCATTCACAGCGCGTTCGACACGTGGTGTGATGGATGGGGAGAGGGGACCGCTTTCAGGAGCATACTGTAGGCACTGAGAGCATGAGCAATAATAACAATAATAATGCGCACAGCGACCCCAGTCCATCACTCTATCTGCTTGCCAGACATGGCTGTGCCAGATGTCAAGCTCAACACACTCTGGGCTGGTGCCTTCTCTTGCCTCGCTGCTGTATCCATGTTGCCTTCGTTGATGAATGAGAACTGAAGCCCCGGTTGCAAGCTACACAAGTTGCAAGCTGTTGTTGGTGACCTCTGCGTGGAACACCATCTGATATGCCCGGTAGTTGGGCTCCGGCCCCGCCGAGGTATCCCAACAGATGTAAACACGAACACACACACACACACAACCGGCCCAAACTCCACGTGGAACCGAGCAGCACAATCGGACCTGGCTTCGGCCATGCGAGCGCAGCCTCAGACGAGCAACGTGCACTGGCGTGAACTCTGCTTGACGAGGCCTGCC
>QAXK01001141.1:0-21233 GCA_004335735.1 Chlorella sp. KRBP
CTTGTCTGCAGCAGTGGCAGCAGGTATGACTCCAGCACATCCCGCAGCTGTTGAGACATCTGGCAGTGACTGCTGTCCGCAGCAGCAGGCAACGACCACAGCTGCTGCTGATGCTGCTTTGCAAGCCGTGCAGCAGCACTGAAGCTTGCAGTGACGGAGTGCGCATCCATCTGAGGTCCGTGCTGGGACACAACTGCAGCCAGCTGCTCAATGCTGCCACAATTCTCTGCCCGAAGACTGCGGCTGATGTTCTTCTGGTACTCCACTGCAGCAGCTGCATCATCCAGTACATGCTGCTGTTGGTGATGCTGTTGCTGCTGCTGCTGCTGCTGTGCCCGTTGGTCCTGTTCCTGTTGCTGCTGCTGCTTTTGCTGGTGTTGGTCAGATGCACTCCTTGCATCCTGCTGCTGGACCTGAGAACCGTGGCAACCAGCGTCAGTGTAACCGCTGTCCTGCCCAACACCTGGCTGGCGATGCCTCAGCACAACCAGTGACTGCAGCCGCGGTTGTGCTGCTCTGCTGGCATCAGGCAGCCATTCAGCTTGCAGTGAGCGCTGCTCGCTGTCCAGGGCGCAGGCACTGCATTGTGCACTTGCTGTTGTGCTGTGGTGAGCAGAAACATCAAAAGCACCCACCCTGCCCGCTACAAAGGTGCCATTGTTGCTGTCATCGCAGCCAGGCTGTTTGACTGAGCGGACATCTGCTTCGAGGGCAACATCCCTGATCACTGCATCTGCTGCCACATGCTCCTGACGGTACCTCGTGGCTGTAGTGTGCCCTGTGTAGCATAGCTGCCGACTAGCCAACACAGACAAACGTTTGTGTGGAAGGGAGCGACATTGCGGTGTCAGGTCTGGAGGAGCATGTGGTGCCAACGGGCGCATTCACCCCCATCAATTGGAAAGAGGGTGGATGCAACTGAGGCAGCCCGTGTTGTGCTCACTAAGAGTCTTATGGTGCAAAGATACTGTTAAATGAATACACAAGAAGCTCACAACGCTGTCTGGTCGGTTCACAAGGCAGGACCAGGACCTCGGAGTCAAAGCACCAATGCTCGCGAGACAGTGACACTGGCGACGCATATGCAGTTCTTGAAATGAACTAATAAAAGGTTTATTGGCAGAAAACGCCGAAATCCCGAGCTTTCTTGGGTCACACTTGTGTGGAGCACACATGAAACGGCCAGACCCCAACTGGTGGCCCAGCAATGCATGAGCTGCCCCACAAGGCTGTATGATGAGGACTGTTGGTGTCTGGCTTGCCAACGTCAAACCACTGTGGATGTGTGCATCACCCACACGGCTGGCACAAGTGATCTAGACCATCCAGTCATCAACTTGGACTGACAGGTCCCCTCCTGTTTTGTGCAACCTATAGCTGTGCTCTTGTGACAGGAGCCCATGTCTTATGCACAGAGGACAGTTGACAATGCCCCTGACAAGGTGTGTCACCCTAAGCATTGCAGCAGGGCCAGCTGCCTATGACCCTGACCACCAGCTGAGGCAGTTGCTCATGTACCGCAGGCTGCTAGTTTGACAAACTGCATATATCTGGCGCCGGATGACCCGCTTGCCAGGGCTCAGTACTTGGAGATAGGTGCCTTGTAAGTTCCCTCCCTAGGTGCTGATGTCTGTTTGCGTGGCCATAGCTGTCGGAAACTGACCAAGCCATGATTCTTACCGTTGCGTGGTTGCTTGACTACAGCATGGTGCTGTTTTCACGTGGCACGTACAGTGTCCCTACATATGATCAAGCTGTCATGCAGATGCACTCACCTGCATCTCCTGTTGGTAGTGGTAGCAAACCCTGTGGACCTGCTCTGGGTCCTGCATGAGCACCAACAGCACCTCTGCCCGTGCTTGCCTGACGCAGTGTGTTCAGCTCAGCTACACACCCAGCAGTAGCGCCAGGCTCTCTTGGCTTCAACGCTGTGCAGCGCAGGGTAAGGGCAAGTGCTGGGCCCCAAGTGTTGCGCGCAGCCAGCAGAGGCTCTGGAATACACCATGCTCATTGCTATGAGCACATGCTGCTGTACTGTCACGATCGCACCAGAGACGCCTTATTGTAGTCAGCACAGCCCATGCTGTAGTGGCGGGAGTACAATTATGCATGCACAGGCCAGCTGCTGACTGACTTGAGCTTGCATGCATGGTGTGGTGTGTGCAGTGCCTACGCGTGTCAACGCAAGACAAGGTGGATGCAGCAGCCTTTGTGCCCTCCCCCAGCTTCCCTGCAGCTGCCCTGCTGTATGCAGAGGTCCAGGGTCTCAATGAGAGGTGAGCAGTGCTGCAGGCCTGCCTGCGTCTGCTACAGATCCTTCCCAGCATGCACAGCTTCCACATACCCTGACGGGGGTTGTTTGCAGCTGCTCTCTGTGCTTGTCATGTTCAGGTTCAGCCCATGTGCACAGAAGCACGTGCAGTGGTGCTTATCATAGTGCTTCAACGGGTGATGTGTGTGTTGTGTGATGTGCAGGGTCAAGGGGGAGCTGAATGCATCAGACATCATTGAGCGGCTGCTGCAGATGTTCCAAGGCCAGGTAAGCTCCAAGCAGTTGTGACTCAGCAGCAGTGCCCCACCACACCAACAGTTGTGCACATGGTACCAAGTACACATGATCCCCTGGCAGAGCGCTGCCCATACACTTGCACAGGCCTCTTTGGCGGCTGCTGAAATGGGCTGGAGCCTCGTCCTTACGTGCGCACTTTCTGATGCAATGAACTCGGCGGCGGCACAGAGACATGTCCACTTGACCGCTGTGCGTTGCTGTGCTGTGCTGCCATGTCATGCTGTGCCATGTCTTGTGCTTTGCAGATATTCAGCAACGACCAGCAGCTGGCGTTTGAGCTGCAGGGCAGCAGCTTCAAGCTGGTGGTGGGAACACTGCAGGTGGGGGCGGCTGACCTGCTGCCGCTGCTGCAGCACTCATGCATTGTGGCACAGCTGCGCAACGCTTGCATTACCGTGCATACTCAAGCATCGCACAGCAGCGGATTGATCGAGGGTAGATCCGGAGTTGCAGCAGGTGCTGCACAAGTGAACTGCAACATGAGCGTATGCTAGCATTCCAGCTCATGTCACGATGTTGCTTGTTATCATGATGCAGATTGACGTCAACGGTCAGAACCAGGAGGTGCACCGTGCTTTCCTGGCCCCAAACACAGCCTTCATATTCACCAACTCAAGTGAGTGCTGCCGGCCCATGAGGCATGCAGGCAGAGCGTATTGTTGGATAAGGGTTGTCTTTGGTTGGGGAGTTGATGCACATGAGTTGGTGCACGCAGGGAGGCTGCCACCCAAGCAGTCGCAAGCGCGCCTGCAAAGCACGTCACATGCGTTACTTGTGTGCACCTGCACCTGCAAAGCACTTCACACGTACCGCAGCTGCAGCACAACTGCATGCCTGGCATGTTTCCAAGATTCCCATGGCCGCTGCGGTACCTGGTAGTGCATCTTTGCTGCAACATGTGAACATGCTGTGGTGCATATGCTGTACTGATGCTGCTGTGCTGCAGACAACCACAACATCAAGATCGTCGGGCAGAAGGGCTTTGCCACCACGCAGCTGTTCAAAGCCAAGACACTCAACTTTGAGAGCCTGGGCATCGGAGGCCTGGACAAGCAGTTTGACGCCATCTTCAGGCGTGCATTCGCGAGCAGGGTGTTCCCGCCAAGCATCGTGCAGAGGCTGGGCATCCAGCACGTCAAGGTATGTGGTGTGCTACTCAAGCGGGAGGTGTGCCCCGCACACAGCACAGCATGGGTGTGTGAACGCCCATGCGCTGCAGCCCCTGTGGTCTTTTGTGGCGGTGGAGTGCCTGTGCTGGCCGCCTGATGCTGGCATGCCTGTCCGACTGAAGGCGTTCAGCAGCAGTGGTGTGTACTGTCAACTGGAATCCGACTTGGGCTCTCACATCCTGATGAGAAGCTTTGTGAGCCGCCCTGCTGTGTGATGCTGCTGCAACTTCCAGGGCATGCTGCTGCATGGGCCACCAGGCACTGGCAAGACCCTCATTGCCCGCCAGATCGGCAAGATGCTTAACGGGAAGGAGCCCAAGGTGTGCATGCCTGTGGGGGTTTGATTTGCTGGGCTGCTGGCCGCACCATGCCTGTGCACCGCTGCGCCATGCCTCATCGGAAGCGGCCGCATTCTAGCGAGGCATGCAGCTGGGTCGTCAATCTAACTACTGGCTCCGGCCACACTTGAACACCCCAGTACAGAGCCAACGAGGCGTGTGTGAAAGCTGCATCATGCAGCGCATCTAGGCTAGGCATGTCAGCAGGAGTCCCCAGACTTGCTACCGTATCTGTGTGTGCCACTGCTGCTGCTGCTGCTGCTGCTGCTGCTGCTGCTGCTGCTGCTGCTGCTGCTGCTGCTGCTGCTGCTGCTGCTGCTGCTGCACACTAGGTTGTCAACGGGCCTGAGGTCCTGAGCAAGTATGTTGGCCAGGCTGAAGAGAACATCAGGAACCTGTTTGGCGAGGCTGAGGCAGAGTACAAGGAGAAGGGCGATACCTCGGTGAGCGCCTGCTGCCGGGTGCTGCGTGGGCTGTTGGTGTTGCAGCGCGGTTGGGACCGCAACTCGAGTGCTGGCTGCATACTGGTCGATAGTCCGGCTGTGCTCACGTTGCTTTGGATCCTCTCGTGTGTACCGCTGGCACGCCTTGTGGCCCCATAGGCGCACCATCAAAGTTTGGGTAGTTTGGAGACAGAAGTGTGTCCGTCGGCCAGCAGGCAGCAGGGGCACAAGTTGACCTGTGTGCTGAGGGCCTCTGCTGGTCGTTGCTGTGTGTGTGCAGGAGTTGCACATCATCATCTTTGATGAGATTGACGCCATCTGCCGCCAGCGTGGCAGTGTGCGCGACGGCACAGGCACCCACGACACCATCGTCAACCAGCTGCTCACAAAGATCGACGGCGTGGATGCGCTGAACAACATCCTGCTCATTGGCATGACCAACAGGTGAGTGTGAGGGGTTCAAGCAGACCAGGAGTGCGCGCTGCATCTGCGGCAGCTGCTTCGGCTTTGGCAGCAGCTTGATTTGTGATGTGGGTAGTGCTTGGCGGCTTGTCGGTGGCTTCCAGTGGGCTCTGGCTGTATTGCAAGGCAGGCGCAAGTGCCGGGGTCTGCAAAGGCCTACCAAGTAGCGGGTGGCACTCCCGGCCTGAGCCAAGTACTGCCACAGTATCCAAACTGCATAGTGGTGGCAGTGCACAGTGCACAGTGCCTATCCGAGCAGGCCGTGCCAGCAGTGCACAGTAACTGTGTGTTGATCTCAGCGCTGTTGACACGGGAACTGCAACCAGGGGGTGCAAAGGGGTCAGCAGGTAGCACTGGGAGCTGGGTTGTTTGGGCGACGCTCCCTGACTGTTTTGGTGTCGCCTGCCTGCTGCAGGAAGGATATGCTGGACGAGGCCATGCTGCGCCCAGGCCGCTTGGAAGTGCAGATTGAGATCGGGCTGCCTGATGAGAAGGGCCGGCTGCAGATCCTCAAGATCCACACCAGCAGGGTGGGTGGCAGGCGCCGACGTGCTGTCCTTATGTCCGTCGTGATGGTGATTCGCAGCGCTTTTCATGGTGACTTGCTGCCATGGACTCTCAAGTTCAGCTGTGACACTCTGCTGTGGCTCAAGTCAACAGCATAGTGTGCCGTTTGTGCATCTGGACCCTGTGTCTTGAACCTGGGAGTTGGTACAGGCATGCAAAGATAACCGAGCAGACACGTGAGGGGAAGGGGACATGCAACCAAGATAGAACGGCATGCTGTGTGTTGACACGGGATGTGCAATCAGGGGATGCAAAGGGATACTGTGTGCATGTTGACAAGGGAAGTGTGTGTGTGTGTGTGTGCTGACACGGCAAGTGTGTGTGTGAGACGTGTGTGTTTGTGTGATGTGTTTGTGTGATGTGTTTGTGCTGTGTGTGTGCTGTGTGTGTGTGCTGTGTGCAGATGTCCACCAACTCCTTCCTGGGCCATGATGTCGACCTGGAGCGCCTTGCAGAGGCAACGCGCAACTTCAGCGGTGCTGAGATCGAGGGGCTGGTCAAGAGCGCTGCCAGCTACGCCTTGAACAGGAACGTCGATATCAACGACCTGCACAAGCCCCTGGATGAGGACAACATCAAGGTAGGTGTTGCACAGCAAGTGGCTGGTCCACCTTGTGCGTTAAATACATCTTGCATGGCTGGTCCACAGCCCATCGTGTTGTGCTGAGAAGGGTCGCTTCAGCAGGGCCCTGTCCTGCCGGGCATACCAGTGCACCGACTGTTGCCTGTGTGCTCATGCCGTTCAAACCCCTGCACACAACCGGTGGCCATGTGCCCCATGTGCCCCATGTGACCCACTGAGTTGTTCTGCGTGGTGTGGCGCATGTGTGCCGTGCTCACCCCTGCACACAACCGGCGGCCATGTGCCCCATGTGACCCACTGATTTGCTCTGCGTGGTGGGTGTGGCGTGTGTATGCAGGTCACCATGGCAGACTTTGAGGCAGCTCTGGATGAGGTGGTGCCTGCGTTTGGGGCCAACACCGAGAGCTTGCAAAAGCACGTCATGCAGGTGGGGGACTGTGAGCGTGCAGGGGTGGCAGCCAAGCTTTTTGCATGATGCTATGGAAGGAAATATCACTCATGGGTGCACCACGTGCCACGCTGGTTGCATGAATGCCGTGGGCAGGATTGTTGTTCACGTGTGTTCACGTGTAAGACCATGCCTGGTTGACTGGCATCGCTGACAGCTGATGTGCCCATGCTGTGCTGTTGACTGCTGTGCCGCACTGGCTGGCCATGTGTGTCGCAGGGCATCATTGACTACGGTGAAGCTCACAAGCACATCACGGCCACGCTGCAGACCCTGATCTCACAGGTGCGCAGGCAGGGGAGCCACCACGGCATGCAGCTGTCCCATGAGGCACATACCGGCACACCATACATGGGGATTCATCATGATGGTTGACACAGCATATCCATGACTTGTCCAGGCCCCACATGGCACAACACACGCATGGGGCCCAGCAACTGTAAATGTAACTGTAAATCGGGTGCATCACTTTGCGTGGCTCATGACTCTGTGCATGGGTTGGGCTTGCCTCTACAGGTGCAGCACAGTGACAAGACGCCGCTGCTGTCGGTGCTGCTGGAGGGGCCAGATGGCAGCGGGAAGACAGCCCTGGCCGCACATGCAGCCATCGCCAGCGAGTTCCCCTTTGCCAAGGTAAGTGGGACAGTTGTCACCATGCCAAAGCGCATCCAGGTTGCAGCTGGGTTTGAAGGGACTGTTGAAGTGCGCAACATGCTTGATTGACTGTACACATCTCTTGAATGCCGTAAGGCGTGCCACCCCAGAACGCAGTCAACACACCTGTGCTGATCTCTGCCGCCACAGTCGTTTGACGAAAACACTGTCTGTATGACAGCCTACCTGTTCACGATGCTGGGATTGCTGCTCCTGTTGCTGGGCTGCAGGTCGTGTCTCCTGAGGGCCTGGTTGGCTTCATGGAGCAGCCCAAGGCCTCCAACATCACAAAGGTGTTCGAGGACGCCTACAAGTCACCCCTCAGCATCGTCATCCTGGTGCGTGCCTCATCGCTGCTGCTGCATGGGCATGGGATGTGTGTCAAGCAATAGCCTTGCTTGTCCTGTCTTGGCAGACCAAGCAGCAACTCACACGAGTGCTGAAGCAGCATGTAGGGTTGGTTGTCATGAAGCAGTGCCGGGCCTGTATCAGCACTGCTGGTTACTGTGCTGTGCGCGACGCAAAGTGCGTGGCGGTGTGAAAGTGTTGACGGCATGCCTTTGTCCTCATGTTTGTGCCGTGCCTGCAGGACGATATAGAGCGGCTGCTGGAGTACGTGGCGATCGGGCCACGGTTCAGCAACGTGGTGTTGCAGGTGGGTAGCTTTTAGCTACTGCTCAGCTGCAGAGTGTGTTTCCATGCAGAGTCGCTGGTTCCCAGCACGACTTCCTTGTGTGTTTATGTATGCCCAGTGGTGCCATTAGCCAGCAGCGCCCCCTGCAGCCCTG
The DNA here is from genome assembly GCA_004335735.1 of Chlorella sp. KRBP. NCBI lineage: Eukaryota > Viridiplantae > Chlorophyta > Trebouxiophyceae > Chlorellales > Chlorellaceae > Chlorella > Chlorella sp. KRBP. The sequence continues at coordinate 8,022 of QAXK01001141.1, forward strand.
CTGTGCAAGAGGCATATGGAGGCAGTATCATTGCATTTTACTGAGGCAGCGTAGTGGTGGCTGACATTTGACGCGAACTGTTTCTGCACACGGATAAGGACACCGTCACAAATGTAAGCCGTATTGACCGTGTTACCGTGTTGGCTTGCAGGCGCTGCTGGTGCTGGTAAAGCGGCAGCCGGCTGACGGGCGCAAGTTGCTCGTGATCGGGACCAGCAGCAGAAGTGAGTGACAGCGATGCCGGGATGCTGTAGTCTCCCACATTGAGGGAGGGAGTTTGACTGTTTGGTGGAAGGTTTGAGCAGCCGTATATGTGCCTCCTGTGGGGCGTCACAGCATGTCGCTTGAGTGCGTCAATAAGCGTTGCTGGGAGGCCTTCTGCTGGGGCATGGTGCAATGTGCTGGACACAGCAGTTCAGCTTGCGCATGTTGGCACAGGACAGTTGTGCAAGGCAGTTTGTACACATTGGTATGTGTGTTCATGTGCCCTGCAGGGGATGTGCTGCAGGACATGGGCCTGCGGGATGCCTTCAACGTGCAGCTCAGTGTGCCGGCACTGAACGGTGATGCAGTCACCACAGTGCTGCGGTCCCTGGACTGCTTCAACAGCGGCGAGGTGCTGCAGGTGCGCTGTGCTGCAGTACATGCGTATCTCCAGCCTGGCGCGGTGCCGTTGTTGCCTGTAGCGGAATGTCTGCCTCCCTTGGCACCTGAGTAGTGTATCTGAAGCCATCGCCACGCAAGCCCTGGTCCAGATGGCAACATGCATCTGCTGGGAAAGCAAAATTATATTAGTCTCTGAGAACCACTGTGACACTCAGCTGCTCTTCTTTGCCGTCTGCCCCTGCCGCCCCTGCCAGGCTGTTGAGGTTATGGAGGCGCTGACAGGCAGCGAGGAGGTGCCCATCAAGAAGCTGCTGCTGTGGCTGGAGATGGCGCGGCAGGAGCTGCCCGACCCAGCAGCCAAGGTCACCCTGCAGGCGTGGACCAAGGTGCTGCAGAACCTGGGGCACAGCAGCAGCAGCAGTGGCTTCAGATTTTGAGGCGACTTGACAGTACAGCAGCTGTGTATTTGCACCTGAATGAGGGACGAGTGTGTTTTGATGCGAGCGCTGTGAGCTGGCTGCAGCAGTGAGTAGCTTGTCCTGTCTTGGGGACTGCAGGCAGCAGACAGTGTGTGTGCTTCTTTTTGGATAGACACAGCACATGCTCCCTGCTTGCAGGTGGGCGGAGCTTGTGCTGTGCCTGCTTGGCCATGGCACATAGCTGTCCCCAGGAACGTTTGTTGCAGCGTGGTGTGTGTTCAACCTTTGCTACCCAAGTGTCCAGAATATGCACGTATTGGCGATTAAATTCGTTATCAGTCGGTCAGCCACTCAGTCAGTTGGTCGGTCAGTCTGTACATAGATACACGTCTTCTTTGCCACACGCCGCCTGAACAGGAAGCTTTTCGGCATGCAGCTGCTCCATGCATGGATGCTCCATGCCCGACAGACCAGCCATGTTCCAGCACCAACCTGGCGGCCGGGCAGTGCACGAACTGACACAAATGGTTGAAGACATGGCCAGCAGCAGCGCTGCCAGCGCCAGTGCCAGCTGATGACTGGGTATACAACAGCACAATATGCAGCGCTGCCAGCTGATGACTGGGTATGGAACAACACATTATACAATTTGGGCCGTGCAAGATCCCAGCCATGGCCTTCAACACACACAGCAGAACGCAACGCTTGCATGAGAAAAGGGCTCAGGCAGTCACAACCACGGGTCGTACAGCAAAGACGGATCCGTACGGAGACAGAGAAAACGATTGGCATTGCCGGCCAATGACAGCAGTTCATGCAGTCAGCACTTAACATATAAGTACTATGTCTCCTCCAAATGACTGGAGCTTGTATCATAGGGCCTGAGCATGCGTCTTCCAGGCTGAGCCTGGCTCCAGCAGTACCTCAGCTGCAGCGGATACATTACTTCAGCATCACCACTGCGCGGCTTCAGGATCACACAAACGCTGTGCCATCAGGCACAGTGGGCCCTGTGCAGCATGTGCTGATGCAACAGGGTGCCTTGCTGCATGCACAATGCAAGACCCTGCAGCAGCAGCAGCAGCAGCAGCGGAGGTAGCAGCAAGCCAGATGGAGTTGCAGCTGCAGCCAAACTGGCTTCTACAGCTGCCCAAACACCTGGAGCGACAGTTCTTTGAGGAGAGCAGTGTGCAAAGGTGTGACTGCCCATTCAGCCCAGCAAGCATCGTGGCTCTTTTTGCTGATCTGTTGAATGTTGATCTGTTGAATATGGCAAACTGGCCACCTGGCCAGGTGCGCTGCAGCATTGAGTGCAGCTGGACATGCATGCCAGATTCACAACCAGCGCAATTTCTGCATCCGCAGGGTGTACGTGATGTTTGATATGCTGGCCATACTCCAAGCAGTGCTGTTCAACTGGTGGTTGCTGAGGAAACTGGGCATGCTTGGAAGCCAGGTAAGCGGCTCTGTTTGGTCTGCGGGGTGTGCTGGACTGTTGTCTCTACTGCCCACAGTATATCGGCGTATTGCTTGATCCCTGCCTGCGCTGGTAGCAGACCGTGCCAGCAGTGCTTGCCCAGCTCATGCAGCCGCAAGGATGTCGCAGCAGGGCTCAAGTTGGTTTAGTGCTGGGCATAGCTATTGAGATGCCAAGCGGCTTGGGGGCGGGTGAAAAACTGTACAGCTGCGCAATCTACAGGCGGACCCTGCCATGGTCCAATTGCCTGTAATTGCGGGCAGTGATGTGTCCTGCTGTCTTGACGCAAGCAGCAGTCCTGAGCCAATTCCCTTGTTTGGCTGTGCAGGAGGACCCCATCCTACGCAGCCATGAGGTTGCGTCGGCTGGCATCTACATCATCGCAGCCTTGTCGCAGCTGGTCTTCATGTACCTCAGGCCACAGCAGTACGAGCGCTACCGCCACCAGTTTGCTCTTGCCAACCGGCTCGCGCGCTTGCTGTCGCCGGTGCTTGGGATTACACTGTCAACACCAGCAACAGCTGCCCGCCAGCTGGCAGCATGGAGAGCCGCAACAATTGTGAAGATGGGCCCAGCCCTCCCAGCCAGCCAGGCTACTGTCTGTGTGTCTGGGTGGTCGGAAGCAGCAGTCTTGCCAACGCTGCTGCCACAGCAGCAAGCCGCATACGTGGCTTTGGCAAAGGGGTACATCATGCCGGCAGTAGCACACATGCTGTCTTCCAGCTGGTTGGTTCCTTGGCGGGTGGCTGTGCCGGTGCAGTTGTGCACCTATGCAGCCTCTATCAAAGTGGCTCTGTCTGGCTTGTGTGTCTCTCCTTTCTGCTTAGATGGGCAAGGCGCTGCTTTCGTCCTGCCCGCGTGCCGGCATATCAGTGCACTTGTCTGGGCAGCTGCACAGCTGCTCGACTGGCACCTGCCAGCAGATGCTGGTGTCTTCTCGGCCTCTAGTGATGTGGTGTGCCAGCAGCCTCTCGCAGTGTTGCTGGTGTACCATCTGTGGCATCGCTGGGTGCTGCTGGTGCTGGTCCCCTGTGCACTGATATACAGCGTAGAGCGGCACCTCAAGTCAGTATTCCTGCGCAGGCATGCTGACGTGCTCGCAGCAGCAGCAGCGGCGCAGCTGCAGCAGCAGCAAGCAGCACTGCAGGGGCCGTCCTCGTCGACTTGGGCGGCCCAAGCCTTGCTGGGGGCTGGTCAGCCGCAACCAGGGCAGCTGAGCAGTGCACAGCATCGACATGGGCCGCACAGGCCCTCCGCACCCCAGCAGCAGCAGCAGCAGACGCAGACGCAGCAGATGCAGACACAGCAGACACTGGATGAGGTCCTGCAAGCAGTTGAGCCGGCGCCTATAGGCCAGATTCTGTTGTCTGGTGCAGGTTTTAGGCACGTCAGGGTGATTGCAGGCATCGGGTTGGTGGCATCTGTCCTCCTGATGAGCTACTTTGTCTGTGAGGTTGGGGTTTTGTGGCTGCTGCATGGCAGCAGGCGGTTTGTATGTGATGGAGTGGGGTGGTTGCACATTTCCTGAATGCAGGCCCTGCATATGTGAGGCACACGGGGATGAGTGTGTGGTACAACACTCTATTCTTACGTCTGTCCAAGCTTCTGGTGGGCTATTTTACTATTAGTAATGCACACCAACTGCCGAGTTGTTGCGTGTATTCACAGGGAAGCCTGCATGTTCCCTGCCAAGCTGGGCCACGCTGCTGCTCCATTGACACGCCTTGTGTTATTGCATGCTTCAAACACTGTGGTGCTGATCAGCGTGTGATGTGCTTGTGCTGCACAGCATTCGGGGCTTTACTGTGAGCTGCTTGAGGGATAAGGCATTACAATCGCGTGCCGCACTTATGTTGGGCATACCGCATGGGGTGGTTGCCCACTGTTGGAGCTTGCTCACATGTATGGCGGCTGGGCTGCACTTGTACGACTTTCCTCAAGGACAGCAGTGCATCTTCGACAGCAGTGCATGGTGGAAGGTTGGGCACTGATATTCACAATTACTCTTGTTCAGCTTGCATTCAGGGTGATGCGGCTGGAGAGTGTCAACAGATGTGTCCAAAGCAGTCACTGAGTGCAGTTTGCTTCACAGTTCATGTGTATATCCTCGCATAGTGTGGTTGCAGATGTCTTGTGGTTGCAGATGGATCCAAAGGAACAAATTTTGTACGTTCTGTCCGGGCATGTCTCAGTTTTAGGCTTGCGCGACTGCAAGGCTTCAACACAGCCAGCCTGGCAGTTTTGCAGCAAGACTTGGGTGACAATGTACGTGGCAATCCGCGTGTTTACAAAGGTTTGTGTGAGATGTCTGACCTGGGAATTGTCCTTTGATCACTGTAAGACAAAGTACTGCCCAGGTCAGTTGCGTCAACGTTGTTGTCCGCGTCAGCAGATCGTTGAACGTGCACAGTGCAGGTGGCTTGACTTGCTTGTGCAAGAGTGCCATGAATGTTTTTGAATGAAGTGCTACATGCCACCCACCGGTCACGCACACTGGTGGTTCTCTGCTCAGTCTCATGATCTGCAGCAGTAAGGCTGTCGTAAAGCCACAGATCGATCCTCCATCCGTGACCAACGAACTTCAACGTTTCGGAGGCCGTTTACTCAAACCGTCTTCCTATTTATCTGCCAGCGTCAGTGTCGCCAGGCTTCCCTATGCTGAGGCACTACCTGTGAAGGTCAAGTGCTGTTGCACACTGTGATCATCCACACTTCCATAGTCCCATGCAGTCTGGCTCAAGTGACGATCGTGATGCAGATAGACCTGTTCAGACACAGCATCAGGCTGTGCAGGACTCGCCATTGCCTGCCCGTCCTGAGCAGAGTTGGTTGCAGGCCCTTCCCCAGGTAACTTCACCAGTGCAGCAGGCACAACATGGATCAGACTCTCACCGACAAGCTTTGCAGGACAGCAAGCAGCAGTTACCGCAGCAGCATGGGCACCAGCCGCAGCAGACAGAGCCCCTGCAGCACTCAGCACCACTGCCGGCACAGCAGCAGGCAGGGGCATCCTGGCAGCAGCAGCAGCAGGTCCGAAGCAATGTAGTAGAGATAGATGATGTTGAGGTCACACCGATAGACGACCCCTTCTATGACCCCAACGACCCAAGCAACAGCTTTGAGAGGAGCAGCAGGCAGCCCAGCGCAGCAGGAGTGTTGGCAGAAGACGCCAGCACAGCGAGTGCCAAGCACCCATCCAACAACGCAGTCGCAATCGATGATGTGGACTTTGATGGCTTTGCTGCACCACTTTTGGATGAAGCAGATGCAGGTGTGCGATGGTTGTGGGTTCCCCAGTTGGAGGCACCTGCCATCATGTACAGCTGTCACTGGCTTGCGGCCTTGCGTGCTGTCACTTTTGGCCTGCTGACTCCGCTGGGGTTTCTACACAACACCTGCAGGGCTGCGTGCACGTTTTGTTGTATAGAAGCATCTGCTGCTTCGGCATCACCGGAAAACAAGCATGGCAGAGCCGGGTTCACAGTAATTGCCACACAACCATGTGACACCGCACACACCCTGGCACAACCCTTGCTGTGCCAGATACACTGTGGTACACCTACATGGATATACTTGTACATCACACCAGACATACCATTATGCCTCTTCCGCCCTGCAGGTGCTGCTGGTGGTCAGCAGTCGGCAGGCACAACACAGCCACAGCCGCAGCAACAGCAGCAACAGCAGCAGCAGCAGCAGGGTGCAGGCGCATCCTCAGCAGGGATCCCCGTGCAGCAGATGCTGCTGGGCGCGCGGCCCATGGGTGGCAATGCCATGCCTGACTTCCCAAGTGGCGGCCTGGACCTTGTGCGGCACCTCAACTTGGACGGCATCATGCTGGGCAACAAGGTGGGATGTTCCAAGTGGTGCAAAGTGGCACACAGTGGCGCAGAGTGACTGGTATTGCTTATATGTTGCCATCAGGTCTACTGTGTATACGATTGCATTGTTTGAGGATGTGTGTATAGCTGCAAGGACCCCTGGATTGACAGCTCTCGGCAGCTGCATCAGAGGTCAGCAGTGCAAGCTCAGAGCACGTTTGTTGTTGTTGCATGGCTAGCATGTGGGATCAGACTGCAGCGCTGATGCGCATTACGCTACGTGAGTACGCCATCTGCGCTTTTCACAGCGCAGGCTGCAAACAAGGCGTGCACCTGCTGCCATGTGTTTGCCCTACCTGGCACTATGTAGTGGCCATAGTAGGGTTGTAACATTCCATTGGTGCCTCTTCACCTGCTGGACAGATCACCATCACACATGAGGGCAAGGGGCCACCCATCCGTGTGCCGCACGAGCAGCGGCAACAGCAGCAGCAAACGCCTGACGTGGCTTCACAGTCAAAGCAACAAGGGCCTGCAGCAGACAGCAGCAAGCACAGCCACAAACGCAGCAAGCAGCGTGAGCAGCAGCAGCAGCACCGGCCATCCAGCAGCGGCAGGGACCACAGTGGACGCGAGCGCAGGCAGCAGCAGCAGACGCAGACGCAGCTGCCGCAGCTGCGGACGTCGCAACCTCGGCCACACCCCTTCTACATCAAGCCCCGCCATGTCAAGCGCCACTTCAGGGTGACAACAACAGACGGCTGGAAGCTGCACCTGATCAGGTCAGTCGGTCTGCGCACTTTCCTGTTGAGCATGTTGGCAGTTGCCCTTCTGAGTGCCATCGTGCTGCCATAGCAGCAGTGTGTGCGTCGCAGCTATGGGCACTGGCCCAGGACCCTGAACATGGCAAGGCGCTCATGCCTCTGCAGCGATGCAGTTGCGATCACGCCGTGCCTGGAGTGCTGATATCTCAGAAGAGTTGTGCTGTTAAGGGCTTTCTGCTAATCGAGGCCCTCACTTGTAGCAGCCGTCCTGAGTGCTGCCAGCAGTGTCCAGTGGGATTCCTGTGCACTGGTGTGCTGTGATCGCTGGTCCTTTCCGTGTGAAAGGGATTGAGGGCAGCTGCAAGCAAGCACTTTGCGCCTCAGGCTGACGTGTGTTGTGCCTCCTGCACAATCCACAACATGCTGTGGTGTATCGGGGCGATGTTGTGTCGTGCTTTGTGCAGGACGCAGGTGGACAATGTCCCTGCCACACACCACCATCCTATCATCATGTGCCCAGGCCTGGGCAGCAGCGGAGCATACAGCTTTGACCTCAGCCCAAACGGTGAGTCAGGATGCTTTGAGCCCATGCAGTCACCCTGCCGCTGGAACGTACTGCTGCACCCCTGTCTTGCATTGCTGTGGGTTGCTGTTTGTGCAGTTGAAGCAGCATGCAGGCCACTCATGCAACATGGGTGCAGATCAGCACCTTGACAGACCTTGCAAGCAACAGTGCATGCTCGTGCTGATGCAGCAGGAGCAGCCAACTGCCATCGTACACTGATGTGACACCTGGAGTGCACGCACACGTGCATATGTGTGCGTATGTGTGCGCATGCATATGTGCACTTGCATGGTCATCAGCAGGAGCAGCAAACTGCGACACACATTGATGTGACAGCTGGTGTGTGCATATGTGTGTCCATGCATGTGTGCACTTGCATGTTCTGCTTGCAGTGAGCCTGGCAGACTACCTGGCCAGCAAGGGCTGGGATGTGTGGACCTGTGAGCTGAGGGGCAACGGCCTGAGTGACAAGCCTCAGCTGTTCTCAGCCAGAGGAACGCAGTGGACGATCGACGACTATGTGGAGAAGGATGTGCCGGCCATCATCCGCTTTGTGCTTAAGGAGTCTAAGGCGCAGCAAGTGCACTTCCTGGGCCACAGCATGGTGAGTGCGGGTGGGGTTGTGGTCTAGCATCAGGCTGCTGACAGCTGGAGGATGGGTCTTGTGGACAGAGACCTGAAGTTGTGCTGGCACATGCAGGTCTGTGCAGGTTTGATATGTTCCAGGTTGCCAGATGCGTCGCCTGCGGCTGTCCATGCAAGTCAATCCAGAAGTATGGCTAAGAGCGAGATTGCTTACTCACTTGCTTACTTACATGGCTGAACCGAGCACCCTCGGTAGGAGCCAACCGGCTCATGGGGATTGCTCCATCATGTCATGCCCATACATCCCAGCTCAACACGTGCGGCTGTTGCGCATCACTTGAGTTGATGTGCCTTTGGGGGCCAGAGCACTGTGTCTTTGGTGGCATGGACACCCTGGCTGCTGCATGGACACAATGCTGTTGCGCGTGTGTGCTGTGTGCTGGTGCAGGGCGGCATGATCCTGTGTGGTGTCATGGCCCGCGTGGACATCACCACAGCCAAGATCCGCAGCTGCGTGTGCATGGGCAGCGGGCTGTTCCTAGAAGGTAAGTGTGTTTGGCGATGGGCTGGTTGGATTGAACAGAACATTCTCTTCAGATGGTAGTGGCATGCAGAACTACAGCACACTGCTTGTGTTCAGTCCCCATTCAAACCGAAGTCTGTGTGCATGTGTTGCACCAGGGCGTCAGCACCACACTGTCCTTGCAACCTGGTTTCCAATGCTGCTGTTTCTCGCTGGCTACTGCGTGCCATGCAGACTCGTGGTGGCGGCTGTTTGATCGCTTCCGCTTCCTGCTCAACGCGCTGTGGGTGGTGCCCAGCGGCAGCATGCTGAGGGCATACAGGTGCGGGTGACCTTGTCAACTTGGACAACCTGGCATGTTGCAGGATGGGTCATCACAGGCTTGAGGCCATGGTGTGTGCATCTGCTGCAAGCATACTGCAGACAACCCGGTTGCGGATGCCAGGCTAGTGATGCAGGAGAGCATATTTGAACACGTGAATGCTGCAAAGCACTAGTTGTTGTGCTTGACTTGGCTGCTGGATGCTGTGCTGTGGGGTGGCGTGGTGTGTGGGTGTGTGCTTGCAGCCGGTTCATGTTTGGGCCGTACCGCATCCCGTACATCGACAGCCTGTACTTCTGGGACAGCAACGTGGACCACAGGGTGGGGCGTGCGATGATGGCACGCAACTTCAGCAACATCAGCGTGGGAGTCATCAAGCAGGTGGGTATTGGTGAGACCATCTGACAAGATGTACCAACTACGGGCAATGCACTTGCCCAACTGTAATTACTGTTCTTCGCGAAAGAGACATCCGCAAAATATGCTGTCACAGGGAGCACAAGCAGCTGATGCAGCCCACATGTTTGTGCGTGCGGTAGTTACAGCGATGGCACCAGTACTGCACTCTCAGAGGCAGTAAGCATGAGAAACTGTGCTGTATGCTCATGCTTCAGCACAACAAGGTGAAACTGCTCAACACACAAGTTGAACCTGTGCAGATGCCCCGCAACACGGCTGCTGTTGATCGACGCATGCTGTCTGCTGCTTCATCTGTTGCCAGATGACCACTGCGTTCGGGGAGACAGGCCTCCTGTCCCACGACCACAAGATGGTGTATGCTGACCCAGCTCGCCTGGCCAAGGTGACGGCACCGGCGCTGTTCCTGGTGGGGGACAGGGACAGGATGTGCCCGCCTGAGGGCTGCAGGCGGACCTGGCAGGTGGGTGCAGTTTGGGGTCAGGGCTGGGGCGGTGCTGCTGCTGTACATTACTGTTATTGTTCCTGTTACTATTACATGGCTCAGGATATACCTGAGCACCCCTTTGGGAGCCAGTGTGGCTCATGGGGTACCAGGGTCATAATATGCATCAGAGTAAACATCACACGTATGGGATATTCACGTGGGCATATGGAGGTCTTATAAGTGGGTGCAATGCTTGCCATGCTGTAGCAGTGGCGGTAAGAGTATGTCGACGGTAGGTGCGGTTTGAGAGTGCTGCACAGGGCCTTGCAGACATACTGGACAAGCAGCTCGTGCTTCAGCCATGTACACAACCATCAAGTTAGAAGGTTGATGAGGAATGGGTTGTGGTGTCCCTGCTGTGCAGATGCTGGGCTCCAGGGACAAGAAGTACATCTGCTTGGGGCCAGCCAGCGGCTTTGCGGACCACTATGGTAAGCCTGCTGAGCCTTGATGCGACACAGGGGGCTGTGCAGACTTGCAGGGCCGGCTACAAGGTTGACGACATACTCTGTGGTGTCTGCTGTGCACCATGAAATCACAAAGCTACCATGTGCAGAATACTCGATGGCGGACGTGGAATTCACTGCAGAAATGCCGCTGTGAGCTTCTGCTGTGGCCGCCTGCTTCGTTGCACTGCTGCTACCACTACTCTGAGCGCTGCACACTTCGCAACTGCGCTGCATGTGTGTACCCGCTGCTTGTCGCAGGCCACTTTGACATCCTGATGGGCAAGCGCGTGGAGACGGAGGTGTTCCCGCTCATCCATCAGTTCCTGCTGCAGCACGACAGCCCACGGCCACGCCTGTGAGGAGTGCCACAGCCACGGCAGCGCGCAGCTGTCAGCTGCGCAGTGTGGAGCTGTCAGTTGCTGTCACACTGCGGCATGACAGTCCATGGCCACATCTGTGGGCAGTGTGGAGTTGTCAGCTGCGCTGTGTGCCACACAGCGGTGACAGTGTGACAGCCAGTTGCTGTCACACTGCAGCATGACAGTCCATACCCACATCTGTGGGGAGTCCTCACAGCGGTGGCACACAGCCGCCAGCTGCCCGTTGTGGAGCTGCCAACCTGCTGCTTTGTGACAGCGCCACAATCTGGCTGTGGACTGGCAGGCGTCCTGACTGCCACGGCAACGTGCATGTACAGTGTGGAGTCTCCCAAGAAACCAAGCAATATGCTGCAGCGTGACAGCCCGGGTCATGGCTGCCAGCACCAGTGTCAGCATGCAGCTGCAGGGTTTTGTTGACTGCGAGGACCAGCCTGACCATTGATACTGCCCTGGAGCACGTCAGCACACAGCGCTGGATCCCAGGATCCTCACAACCAGCATGTGGCTACGAAGTTTGTTACAAGGTCCTCACCGGTGCCACTCTGTCTCAGCTCACAGGCACCTGCCCGGGGCAGTTCAATGGCCTTTAATGGCAGTTGACATGCGAGACCCAGGCAGAGATAGATAGGCTGGCCCAGGAGTCGCTGGTGACTACCCAGCAGCCAGTGATGTACAGCGCATGCATGTGCTGTCAGCGCTGACCCATGCCGTCTGTCTTTGCGCCAGGGCGCTGCAGGTGTCGCACAGTCGTGTATTGCACTGACATCCATGGGCGCAAGCGGTCAGTGTATCATGCAGAAATGTGCGCGTGAATGTGGGCGTATGCCGGCCAGGCCATGTCGTGTCATGCTGTACATAATGCCGTGAGCTGCATTCAGGGTTGTCGTTGCCTGTTGATGAGTTGAGCTGGGGGTTTGCGCGTGTGTATGCCGCATCTGTCGCAGGCATCAGCATGTATATGGCATTGCATGGCAGGGATGCATGTGAATTGTCGTGTATTGGTGAGCATATACTGACAGCGCAAACACATTCAAGTCGTTGGGAGGCCCGGCCAGTGTTGAGTCCTATCAAGTCTAATTAGGCAGCTGTTGATTGCATGAGTGTGTGTTGCCGCCAGGGCCCTCTCTGGGCTGGTGTGACTGCATGCATACATCCAGGGCCACAGTTGTGCCATGTGGTTGACGCAAGGCCAGACGCGGGACGCGCTTCACATGGTGTGCCATGTGTCTTTGTTGTTGTTTCTCTGTGCTGGCCAAGCAGTACTGTACAGCTGCACGCAGGCTTGCGCTGCAGTGTGGGGGCCAGTGTGTCAGCAGCTGGTGCAGTGTTATTGACATGTCTCAACTTGCAAAAAGGGTGGGTTTGGGCATGGCTTGGTCGATATCGCTATCCCACCGAGGAAGAGCACCCGCCCCCCAGGGCCTGGCCCATGCATGGGTTGGGGTCGCTGACATTGTCAACTGTAAGTTCAAAGGTTGGTGTCTTAGAAGGGGTGGCCATGCCTCCACAACTGACTTCAACTGCAAATCTTTTCGGATCTGCGACATTGATCGAGTGTGCTCAATGCAACAGAGCCTGTCTGTGGCCAGGAACACGTATGAATGGTGCACCAATATTTGTCTTGGTGTCGTCAGGCTGCCATGTTGCAAAGCGGCCACCTGTGCGTTTGGACCACCTTGGCGACGCTGTGTTGTAACAACAACCAAATAATATGAAGTGCTTTCCGTATGGTTATTGGACGCTTCAACATGGACACATGGCATTGGTGTAATCTGACTCGCGGCCAGTGAGTCGATTGGGATCGATATGTGCATGCGGCATGCTGCAATATGACACTCATTGTGTCGTTAAAAGGGTTTACTTGTGACTTTATGTCACAATTCCCAACGTGAGACGCTTGAATGTGGCAATCTTTGTTGCATCTGCAACGTTGCGTGGTCCAACTTTTGGGGCAGAGGCGCTAACAACCCCAACCTTCAATTCAATTGGTGAAATCCCAACCAAACAGTCATTCGAAATTTCTTGAGCGATTTACATGCATATACAACAGCAGCAAGAGTGTGACATGCAGTGTAACTTAGAGCTCAGACACTTCTTGGACCAGGGCGTAACAAAGGTAGACCGCTTGTGGTCAGACCTCCCGCTTTTGGTCTACATTCACACTTGACTATATATAGAGACCGTCTTTGCAGCATCAAGTAACTGTTGTCAGTACATACTCAGGACAGCGGTCTTGATATCAGTTAGTGGCGTTTGACAGTGTTGCTGGACAATTACACCAGTACTTCAACGCAACGATAGGGACACGCGTTTTATACGTTTGGTAAGTTCACTGCGCCTATGGTGCTCTGCTTCGTACAACTGCAACTCCAGCATTGTAGGGCTGTGAGGGCTTTT
>QAXK01001142.1:0-16844 GCA_004335735.1 Chlorella sp. KRBP
CCTGTTGTTGAAGGTCAGCCAGTCTGCCGTCCACGAGGAGCCTCCTGGGGTGCCAACGCTCGCCAGCGGCGTCCCCTTGGCAGTGTACTTGGTGCCCTCCTCAGTGCCTGCAAGCACCATGCAGGCACCACGGTCGTGATCAACAAAAACAGCAGCATTGAGCAGCCGTCAAAAGGCAGCCACCCACTTGGTGCCCTCCTCAGTGCCTGCACACCACCATCACCAAGCGGCAGCAGTCTGTCTGCTGCAAGCCCCCCACGTGCCCTTGTCACAGCCACCGACCACCACTGCCACCACCACCACTGCCGCCGCCAAAATGCGAGCTAACTCAGGTTGAGTTTAGAGCAGGGCTAGGCTGCCAAGTAGTGCAGGGGCGGCTCACAAAATGTAAGGTGACAGCACAAGCATCCAAGGCCAGCGACGCCGACTCACCAAAGCCCGAGCGTGTGGGGCGCGCGCGCCCCAGCGTGTGGCCGCCCGACAGCGCCACAATCTCCTGGTCGTTGAAGCCCATGCGGTAAAAGATCTGCGCTCATTGCCCACTCAAGGTGGATGAGTGGTTGAGGTGAGTGAGTCGCCATCTGCTTTGGCACGTCAGAGCCAAGTGTGGGCGCATCGCGTGGGGCGCGGGGCTGGGCGTTTGTGTGTGCGCGTTTGTGTGTGCTCCACATCTGGTACAGCCATGTCTGACAAGCAGATACCAGTGCGGCAACAGCCAGCTGCAGGGTGGTTCAGCGCACCTTGCGCAGGTGGTCAGCCGCCGTCTGGCTGCCGTCGTGGAAGGGCGGGGCCGCACCTGCACGCACATGCACCGTGCGTCGCCGGGTGAACGTGTGCCAGGCCACCTGCCGCGCGTCGGCGTGAGCGTGCGGGCACCAAACGCTGTACACACTGCTTGCTGCATGCCCTGCACCATGCTCCCCGGCCACCTGCTCCCATCGCTTCAGCCTCCGATGCACACTCCAGCCCGTCCCGTCCCTGGCCCCCCACCTCCATACACGTGTGCCCGACTCCTCACCCGGCCACCTACGCCCTTACCAGGCCACCTACGCCCTGAAGATGTGCCCAACGCGGCCTGCTGCTCAAAGGCCCCAACCACATGACTACATCAACGGCCCACAACCACATGACTCGGCATCATGACACCACAGTGCCTCACCAGGCAGGTTGCCCTCCTTGGCCACCTGCTCAGCCGACTCCACGTCCTTGCGCCCGTACACCATGTCGATACGGGGACCACCCGCCGCCTGCGACAACGGCACACCACCCACCGCCGCCACACACAGTTGCCCCGATGTTGTGACAGCGGCAAACACACTTACACCTGATGAGTTGGCACCGTGACAGGAGCGTGGCTGCTGTGGCGTGCTGATTACCTCTAGCAATCGCTAGCCCGTGTGTATGTTCCTATGTTCCTGCACTGTGCATGCGCCTGTGCGTGTGCAGCCGCAGCTGATGGCGCACCTCCACCGCCGCCGCCGAGGCCATCTGGAACAGGTCGGCGTACGACACCTCGGGGAACTTCTTCTTAATCGGGTTGAGCAGGTTGATGGCGATCTGAAGGCCTGCAGGTGCGCGTGCGTCTCGGTGCGGCGATTCTCGTTGACTTGTCAGTCGCCCCACGCAAGCTTGGCAGTGTGTGCGAGCACGGCACACCCAAGCGCAGGGTGAGTACGGTGTGGTGGCTGCTGTGGCTGTTGCGGGCGCGGGGCCGCGGCATCGTGGGTGCGGAAAGGTGCACACCTGTCAACCTCATGCGCGCGCTGGCTGCGGGTCGAGGGTGCGACATGGATGCGATCGCCGTCTGGACTCCCTACATGGAGGGAGTCAGTCACACTGATGTGCACAGCAGCGCACCTGCGTTGGCGCCGTGGTTGATCTCCGGCTTGAAGCGGATGCTGGCGTTGGCGCCGCCCGCCGCGGGCCAGGGCTCCTTGCAGGTGGCGTCGTAGGTGCCGCTGTCGTGCCAGGCCAGGCGCACGATGATGGGGTTGCCTGCACGCGTGTGCAGGTGCGTGCAGACGTTTGTTCTCCCTGCTTCTTCCTCCTGGTGGTGATCGGAGTGGTGGGCACGCAGATCGGCCCAGGGAAGGAGCCACTGGGCCCCGCAAACGCGGTGCATTAGCTGCGCGCAAGGCTCTGCTTCGAGACTGCCACGCCCGCGGGCGAGTTGCGCTGCGCGAGAGGCGTCAACGCCATCCCGGAGGGAGCGTCTCATCCTCCCAACGCAGGTTCCTCATCCTCACTGCTCTTGCTCTTGATGTAGGTGAGCAGCTCCTTGTAGGCGTCCACGAGCTGCTGCTTGTTGATCGCCGCGCGCACGACCACGGATGGCCGAGAGCTGCGACGAACGCTCGAGCGCACTGCTGCGCTGCTGCGCGCCGTGGACACCTGGCGGACCTGCATTCGTGATAGTTAGAGCTGGGATAATGCGTCGCACGAGCTCTCACATCGGTTTGCAGCGCAAGCCTCCAATCAGGGCGGCCGCAGGTTGCGGCCCGAACGCAAGCTGGTGTCGCAACGCCAGCACGCTCTAAAAGCACCTCTTGCCTTGCCTGTAAGAGTTCGCTCGCAGCACAGCACAGCGCAATCAGGATGCAGGCGATGGTGCAGCAGAGCCCTCGCTGCAGCAGGGCAGCGGCGACGAGCAGGGGCCGCCGCGCCTTCTCGTGCGTGGCCGCCATCGCGGTGCCCAAGCAGGTGAGGAGCGGACTGGGGTGGACTGGGGTGGACGGCCTCGAGAGTTCTGGAGTCTGGCGGCACGCCACCACAATCGCACGCAGTGCATTGACGACAACGCAGTTCTCGGTGGTCAAGCCAGTGGGCGACCGCGTCTTCGTGCGGGTGGACAAGGACAAGTCCAGGAGCGTGGGCGGAGTGCTGCTGCCATCTGGGGGCGGCAAGAAGAGCACAGCGGGCACCGTCGTGGCGCTGGGTGACGCATCGCTCGTCAAGGTGCGCGCTGCAGCGATGCATCGTGCGATGTTGTTGGGTGGCGGCACAGATCAGGATGCAACGCGCAAGAAGGCTGTGGAAGGCGCTCCAGCTGCAGCAGGCAGGGAGCAGCAGCAGCAACAGCAAGCTGGTGCTGGTGGTGGTGTGGCGTCGTGCGCCGCAGGAGGGCGACCGCGTCATGTACTCCAAGTTCGCAGGCACGGAGATTGCCGTCAGCGAGGACTCGCACGTGCTGCTCAAGGTGAGGACCTGTATGCAGCAGCATGGCCAGCACTAGCATGTGGCGGGGGTGTCCCGCATGCGTCAATGACGGTGGCGTATCGTGACCCTGGTGCTGCTCGCAGGAGGAGGACGTGATTGGCATCCTGGGCCGGGACGACAAGGTGGCCAACCTCAAGCCACTCAGTGACCGAGTGCTCATCAAGGCACGTGCGCTGGCGACCCGCATCATGCAGCGGCCTTCCCCCGCCTCCAGCTGCAAGCCATCGTATCCCTGGAGCATACAGCGGGCTATGCAGAGCCGGGCACGCCTGTCGTATGCATGGAAACCGCAGCGCAGAAGCCCTCCAGGGAAAGCTGCAGTGGGGCAGGTGGTGCAGGTGGTGGCAGCTCTTCGCCATGCGGCTGGTGCCGGTGCTCACACCCATGATGCAAGCAATGAATGCGTGACCCCTGCGCAGGGCGCCAGGGCGGAGACCAAGTCTGCGGGCGGCGTGCTGCTCAGCACCGAGTCCACGGAGAAGCCCACCTTTGGCGTGGTGCGTTGCGGGGGACAGTGGTCCAGCACCTGACGCACAACAGGCTGCAGGACACCCGGCCTGCGGGGGCACGAGCACGCGCCATCTGGGTTGAGGCCGTCCTGCTACCGACGCAGAACATGCGGGCGGAGCGATGTGCATCTGAGGTGCCGCAGCAACAGCCTAGTAGTGGCCACCAGCCACAACACGCATCAAGGCCTGGCGTTGCTGACCGCGCGGCTCCCGCTGTGTGTGCGCAGGTGGTGGCGGTTGGGTCAGGCAAGAAGAACGAGGAGAGCGGCGAGCTGGTGGTGCCCAACGTGTCAGTGGGCCAGACAGTCATGTACAGCAAGTACAGCGGCGTCGAGTTCGAGGTGCGCCCTTGTTGTGGTGCTGTTGTTGTGGCAACCTGATCGGGTACCTGCTGCTGCGTGCTGGGTTGCCTTAGGGCGCCCAGGGCGCGGAACAATGGATGGCCGGCGCCGCGCGTGTGTGTGTGCGCTTGCAAACGGGGCGGCCCAGACGCGGCAAACAAGGCAGCACGCATCACGTGTGGCATGGCGCGCTTGCTCAATGGTGGCCGCAGGAGGGCGATGACAACTACATTGTCGTGCGCGAGAGCGACATCCTGGCGGCGTTGGCATGAGAGCCACCCATCATCATGACCGCTCTAGCCATCATGACAGCCTTCTCCTTAGGCCGCCCTATACCATGACGCGGCCCGCCCCACACGTCACCCATTGTTTTTGCCCCCTCGGCCTGACTCGCTCCTGCTCCTCCGCTGCGTGCTGCGCAAGTGCTGTGCAACACGTCAAGCCCTCGCGCACAGCTTTGCAGCAGGCAAGGCACCACTTTTGTCAAGCGCACACAAGTCACGGCACGCAAACGCACCCACTGCGCATACATTCCCAAGGCCGGCAGTTCAGCATGAATCACCAGCGACGGCAGATCCCAAGGAATGAATGAAAGGGGAGGGTCCGGGGCAAACTGTAGCCATCCATCGCTCAGGCCAGCTTGAGGTGCACAGTCCCAGCCACACCCTGGCTGCTCTGCACTACCGCCTCCACTGCGCCCGCCGCTGCCACCACGACACTACCACCGCGCAGCCACTCGGCCTGCAGCGCCCTCCCAGGGCTCCCCGCCATTGCGCCCACCACCGCCACGCGCCCCAGCAGCGTTCCAGCGTGCGGCAGGGCGGGCAGCAGCAGCGGAGGCAGAGGTAGCGGAGGTGTCAGGTCGTCAGTAAAGAGGGAGGGGTAGTCGAAGCGCCAGGTGCGCTTGAGGTGGTTGACGAGGGCGCCCAGCGGCAGCATGATGGCAAACGTCCACAGCAAGCTAGGGTCTGCGGTGCAGTCGGTTGCCATCACGAAAGTGCAAACCACAGGGCGTCATTGACACGCGCAACGGAAAACGGCGTGCTTGCGCTCGTCAAGCTGATCATGCTGCCCCACCAAGGAGCATGGAGCAGGCCCCAACAGCAGGACAGTATGCTGCGTGCGAGTGACTTACAGATGGCAAAGGCCCAGGACATGGACTGCACCGTGGTGCTGTCCTGAGCGATGAGGATGAGCGCACCTGCACACCAACAGAGGCATGCCATGCCCAGGCTTGTGCTGACGCAGACTGGCGGATGCTGCTTGTGATGGCCACCAGGGCAGCACGGAGCCGCTTGCACTGGTTCGTCACAGTGGCAATCCTTTTTGCACCTCTTCCGCACACAGCCAGGAATTTTGCTGCGCCAAATCCACAGCTCCCTGCACCCTCTCATCTGTATAAACTCACCGCCAGGCGGGTGCACAGCGTCCACCATCACCATGGCCGCCAGCGCCAGCGCCATGGCCACGGCGCGGCTCAGCAGGCCCGGCCCGCACAGAGCAATGACGCCCACGACTGCCGCCACGCTCACCAGGTGGCCCACCACCAGGTTCCACGTCTGCGGGGGCACGCGGCGCACACACACCACATGCGGCCCGCTCGGTGGTGTGATGAGAAGACGTGAAAAGAATGGAAGTCCGGACCAGCCAGTGGGATGCTGTGAGGCAACGGTGGTGCGGTTGTGTGTGTGTGTCGAGCTTTACATCTGGTGGAGCCAGTTACAGCAAGCAGATGGTCCCACGATTCGCAGACATGTCACAGACATGCGTCACATCCACAGCCCAGGGATTTTGGCTACCCCTAGCTCGCCCGCCGCCCCCTTGGCCTTGGGTCCGCTAAGGAAGAGCCCCCGACGCGGGCCATCCATTGTGTGGCGGGAGGCAGGGAGGCATGCTAGAGTGGTGTCGCTGGAACAGCAGTTTTGGCGCCCGGGCTCACCCGAATGGCTTCAGCCTCTGGACGGCCGTACAGCAGCACGCAGATGGTGCCAAAGGAGCCCAGCAGCAGGTTGAGGCCCTGCGCACACAACCGACACCACCGACACTACGTCCCGTGTGGAGTCTTTCCCAGCAAAACGTGAGCTCGGCACGTGTGGCTACAGCAGTACATGGCCTGTTGCTGTTGCTGGTGGCCTGACTTGAGCACGTGCAGTGGATTCCAAGGCACCTGCCGGTGCCAGTCTCCCATGGGTGAGGGCAGCTGCTTGACGTGCTGGCTCAGCAGGCCCAGTGCCAGCATGGCGAGGAACCTGCGGGGCAGGACGTGGCACCATCAGTTTGTGAGGATGAGCGCGCGATCGTTGCAGGGACTGCAGGGGACTCACGCGCCCAGGGCCGACCAGACGACGTCGCTGAGGGGCTGCTTGGGCTTGAGCTTGGCTCCTGCTAGGGAGAGCAGCTGTGCCTTCCAGCCCTTGGTGAAGACCGTGCTGATCCCGCTTGCCAGGCCGAGCTCCCAGGTCTGCTGCGCCTTGGGCTGATGATGCCCTTGCTGTTGTTGCTGCCCTTGTTGTTGCTGCGCACAGCACAGCACAGCCATGGCAGTGTTTTGGTTAACTGTGCCATCGCGCCATTCCGCGTACATCCGCCGCGCCCGCGCCACAAGCGCCTCACCAACTCCTCCACCAGCGCGGCCACCTCTGCCCCATTCAGCAGCCCATCACCATCACGGTCGTGTTTCTGCACGAGCTGCTGCAGGTGGTGCTGCAGCGCTTGCTTCCGGACTTGATGTCGCTGGCCGCACTGGCGCACGCGAGCGCGGCAGTGGCGCAGGGACTGCATCGGAGGGCATCTGCCGCCTGCAGGCGGGGGGACTGGGATCGCAGAGGCGTGTTCGAGCTCGTCGACCAAGCCGCGGTGGTGGAGCCCATGTCGATGATAAAGCCAAATCAGCGCGCAGTAGACGGTCCCTGATTGCCAAGAATGCGCGCAAAGGTGAGACGCAGGTGGCGCACAGCCAGCTGATCAGGCGCCTTCCCGCTCGCGCGCTCACCGTCTGTGCTGCCCCCCCCCTTTGTCCTCGCAGTGGAGGAAGAAGAGGATGCGGCGCCTCAAGCGCAAGCGCCGAAAGATGAGGCAGCGCTCCAAGTAGCGCTGCCCTCGGCTCGCCCCCGGGGCCCAGCGGGGCTCTGCGCGCTGCCGGCCTGCACTTCGCCGCCTTTCTGCCATCTCGGACTGGACTCCGCTCGCGCGGCGTGCAGGCGGAGGGCAGCAGGAGGCGGAGGCGTGCAGCCGGCAGCGTGCGAGCTCCACCAGCAGCAGGCTGGACGTCGCACGGCACCAGCAAGCAGCGGCCTGGCGCGCAGGAGGCCTTCAGCATTTTGTCCCCGACAATCTGGCCTGCGCTGTGCAGCTGCGAGCGACGTGCTGTTGTGCCGCCCACCTGCAGCTGCAACTCCCAAGCTGTGCGCCACGGGCCTGGTTTCCGGGGGACCTCTGGGCGGCGAAGATCAGCAGTACAGGGAGGGAGCAGCCCGCGCGGGCCAGGGGCAGCGAGTACCACCAGCAGCAGCAGCAGCGCGTAGCGTAGCTACGCGCATTGGCAGCAGCGTGCGGGGGACTGCCTTCCTTCTCGCGCGCCGTGTGGGGCCGGAGTCAGTCCAGATCACCGTGGGACAAGAGCTCAGCAAGCACGCCAGCTCGCAGGGTGCAGGGCTGCGGGCAAGCTGCTCAATCTGCCCATGCGAAGGCTGTGCAGGCTGCCCAGGGGGGATGCGGGCTGGCGGGGCCTCCCGTGCGCGCGGCGCGTGCGCGTGCGGTTTGAAGGTTGCAGGTCATCGCAGCAGCGGTCAGTCCATCAATACTGTCAAGAGCAGCTGCAGCAAGGGCGGTGTGCAGAACACGATGCCGCAATGTTAGGTTAGGCGACCAGCACCGGCGAGCAAAAACGGCGCTTCGTGCACTGCCGTGGGCGAGCAGCAGGCAAGGGCACATTCGCTTCAGACACAGCACCACAGCAGTGCCTGCACCTTGGCCCCCTCCTGAGCAGCAAGCGCCACTTGCGTCGTGCCGCCAGCAGCCCACCCTTCCATCGGGGATCGATTCCAGTGCACCAACAAATAGCAGCAAAACAATCGCAACGTCATCATCAATGCCATAGCAATGCGTGTGTGCTCTTGAGAAAAAGAAAAGATGAAGACGGACTCCCACAGGATCCTCGCCCCGCACCCACACCCGCTGATGAATCGTGGCCTTCCCGCCGCCGCCGCACTCACCCCGCGCCTGCTGCGACGGTGGGGCGACATGCAGCAGCGGTGCTGGGCACCACCGCAGGTGTTGTTACGAAGAGGGTAGAGGGTAGAACAAAAAAGGCAGAACCACCGCATGATGCAGCTGCAGCAGGACCCGACGAACGGCCCAACCAGCCCTCATGAACAAAGGCGAGTCATACACCACCGCCGCTGAACCAGAGCCATGCCAGCAACAATAGCGCGACCCAGCCGCTCCTTCCCGCTCCGCAACCGCACTCGCACACCTGCCACTGAGCAAGCAATCACCCTCAGCACTCTCCACGTGCTGCTGGCCCCAAGTGGCCGCTCCAGTGCTTGTCGTAAACCAGCAAGGATGCGTGCAGAGCAAAAAGGAGCCGGTTCTTCCTTCCACAGCCGCAGCGGTGTTGCTCTCCCCCGCGTCGCTCCTGCAGCTGCAAGGCCCCACGTGTCGCGGCTGCAAGCCCTAAGCCTCTCTCTTCCCATACGCCCGCAGGGGCGCAGCCGAGCAAAACGAGAGAGGGTCCTGCACCTGCACCAAACAATACGCAGCTGTCGTCCTTGTGTCTCAGCCATGCAAGAGCCTGATCAAGACCTGTCCCTGCTCTGTTCAAGAATCGTGGCTGCTCGGTGAAAGCCAGCCATTCCGTGCATGCGCCCAACCGCCAAGCAACCGCTCCCTCTGTGCCTGCCTGCAAAAAGTCAGCGTGCACTCTGCTGCTACCCTCTGTGAGCAACCCACCCACTCGCAAGCGCCAACATGCACTAGCAAACCTCAGCAAACCAGCAACTGCCCGCTACGCCCAACCCACCCGTGGGTAGCGCGTACGTCACTTGGTGGGCGCAAAACAGCCCACGAAAAAACAGCCAGGCTGTCTTCAAGATCTCCGCTGCCTCTCACGCTCTCGCTCAATGCTCGTTGGCATTGCAGGAAACGCTCTGCTGAGGTGCTGTAAGGTGCTCTAGAACTGCCTCAAAACCGCCGCCACACACACACGCACAGCGAGCCAGTGCCCAGCAAGCGCACCGCCCTCACGTCAAGGAGACAAACGCAAGTGCGCAGCTGGCGCAGTTTTGCCCCGTCTGTTGAGGCACAGAACGGCGGGCCTGCCCCTGTGCGCCCCTGGGTTAGGGTCAAGGTTAGGGTAAGAGTTTGGGTTTTCTCAGGACGAAGGCGGGCCGCCCCGCTGCTCCTGCTGCAGCTCCGGGTGCACCTTTAGCAGCTGTGCGTAGCTGTAGTTGAGTAGCTTGTCGCTGCAGAAGCCAAACCCAGCCACGTCATCCAGCTCACCCAGCTGACCGCCCTGCTGCTGCTGCTCTCGCTGCTGCTGCTGCTCAGCGTCGCCTCCACCACCACCACCACCACCACCACCACCTCCCTCTCCCTTGATGCCTTCGCCTCCACCGTCGCAGGCAGCACCCGCCCCACCAGAGCTGGGCTCAGGAGGCCCCCGGCCAACCACAGGCCCCACACCCGCGCTGCCATCCACACCCGTGCTGCCATCCACACCCGCGCTGCCATCCGCACCCAGCGCAGCGCCGTCCCCGCTGCCTACAAAGTGCTGCGACGGCTGCCGCTGCATCGACAGCGACGCCTGCCGCCGCAGCGTCGTTGACTGGGACGCTTGCCGCTGAAGCGACACTGACGGTTGCTGCTGCCGCGTCGACAGGGAGGCCTGCTGCTGCTGCTGCTGCTGCACGGACAGCGACAGTGACGACTGCCGGTGCAGACCACCCGCCGCCGCCGCCGCCGCCGTCGCACCCACCGCTGCGCCGCCGGCAGCGGTGGCAGAGGGAGGGGACATAAGCCCTAGCATGGACGTGCTGTCCATGAGCCCTAGGGCCTCCATCCCTGCCACCGACCCACCCCGCAGCAGCGTGTTGTCCAGCCCGCTTGCCATCGGCGACAGCATCATACTGGGTGGCGGCCAGGAGGACATGTCATGCGGATCGCCCCGCATCATCAGGCCCCCTAGCCTGCCACCGCTCACCATCCCGCTGCCGCCACCGCCGCCAATACTGCCCACGCCACCGCTCATCATCAACATCCCACTCCCACTGCCGCCACCCCCAGCACCCACGCTGCCCGCCCCGCCAACGCTGTCGCCACCGAGCCCAACACTAATGCCGCCACTCGCCATCCCTCCAAACATCATACCCGCTCCCCCTCCTCCTCCTGCCGCCGCAGCAGCACCACCGCCGCCAACGGCAGCAGCGCCATCACTGGTGCGCCCGCCGCCGCCGCCGCCGCCGTCCGCGCTGCCAGATGCGCGACGCTGGTGCAGGTCTTGCGGCTGAGCCGCAGACACGCCGCCTGCTGCCGCCGCCGCCGCCGCCGCAGTCCATCCGGCCAGTGCAGCCGCCGGCATCACTCCTCCCGCCGTGCCTGCCACTCCAAATCCATCCCCACCAGCACCGCCGTTGCCACCACTGCCGCCGCCGCCGCCGCAGCTTCCGAGCAGCTGCTGCTGCGACGGCAGCGACGGCAGCCGCAGCAGGTTGTTTGCGTGCCCCTGCGTCACTGTTGCCGATGACGCCACGCGAGGCATGGATGGCGTGGCGGACCGAGCCACGCTGCGCGTGTCATACCCCGTGATACCGCCACCACCACCACCACCACCGCCATCGCCACCGCCGATGCTGTTGTTGTTGTTGGCGAGGCTGCTGCTCCCTGCCGCTCCTCCTCCTGCTCCTCCTCCTCCTGCTGCTCCTCCTGCTGCTGCCACGCCGCCGCTGCCCGTCGCAGCCAGCATCAGCGCACTGGCGCTCATGATTGTGCCAGTGCCTTGGCCAGATGGCACCATTTGCGGATAACCACCACCACCACCACCACCGCCACCAGAAGCAAAGCCGCCCTGAGACCCCCCCCCGCCGCCGCCGCCGATCGGCACGTTGAGTGAAGGCTGGCGCTGCAGGTGCGTCCCCACCACCACCCCAGTGGGCGATGCCGCCACCTCCACTGCACCAGCGCTGCCGCCGATTGTATCGCCGCCGATGGCATCCGGAAGGGCAAGGTTCGTGAGGGTTGCGGCGTGGGCTTGCTGCGCCTGCGCCTGTGCCTCCACCGCCGCTGCCGTTTGCTGCTGTGGCGGTTGGGGTGGTTGCGGCGGTTGCGGCGGTTGGGGCGGCGTGAGCTGTTGCTCCGCACGGATCGCGGCCAGCTGACTGGTAAACGCGGCGTTGCTCTTGAGGCTGGACAGGAAGTCAACCATGCTTTGCGGGTCCATGCTGTCATACATTGACGGGGTGAGGTAGCCGCCTTCGCCGCCTCCACCGCTGCCGCTGCCACTCCCGCCGCCGCCGCCACTACCGCCGCCTCCACCGTAGTTCATGAGGGACAATGCGCCAAAGACGCTACCACTGCCGTTGAGAGCGGGTGAGGGCAGGCTCGGTCGTGCGGTTTGGAGCTGCGCCGCCATGGCGTTAGGGTTTGCGTCAGGGTCTGCGCCCTCGCCATGCGGCAGGTGCGCTGAGTGCGCTGCCGCCGCTGCTGTGCCCAGAGCAGCGATGCCCGTCAGTGTGGGCATGCTAGAGAGAATGGGTGGTGGTGGTGAGGCCGACGCTTGGCGCTGTGCCGCCACCATGTGCAGCTGCGCCCCCATAGGGTTTGCGGCGGCGGCATGGAGGGCATGGGTGGCAGAGGCGCCGCCGGCGGGTGAAGGGCTTGACATGAAGTGTGGTTGCTGAGGGCTGATGCTGCGGAGCACGGCCAGGTGCCCTGTGCTGCCTTGGAAGCAGCCCCCTCCCATGTAGGGCTTGGGGGCTTGGGAGCCCCCATGCAGGGCTTGCACGCATGGAGGGGCGGCGGTGGTGGTTGGGGTGGGGATGGCGGCGGTTGTGCCGCTGCTGGAGGCGTGGAGGAGGGTGGGGGGTGCTTGGCCGGTGGAGGGAGCGTTGCGCGTCGAGGGCACGGTGTTGCCACCTGCATTTGCGCCCGTAGCACACCCGTCGGTGCCAATCGCGCCATGTGTGACGTGAGAAACAGAACTCTATCAACAACCACAACAGAATGAGAGCGTGAGCGCGCAGCCTGTAGTGCCGAGGTGCCACCCAGGCAACCTCAGAAACACACAACTCTGGTCGACGAAACCAGGTGTGCCAAGAGCTCACCTGGTGGCACAGGACCCATTCATGTAGACAGCAACTTCCGTACGAGGACTATCCATTACAGGGACCAGCTGAAGAGCAAGCAAGCAAGCGCGGCACACAAGGCCGACAGAAGTATGCTCACCTGGTGGCACAGGACCCATGGAGGAGGTGGCCGGCAGCTGCCCAGAACCGAACTGCACCAGCGGCCCCTGCTGCTGCTGCTGCCGGAAGGACGTAGCAGTCACCAGCTGCTGCTGTTGCCGCTGCTGCATCGCCTGATTCCACAGCTGCTGTTGCTGCTGTTGCTGCTGTTGCTGCCGCTGTTGCATGGCGTCGCTGGTGGAGGGTGGCTGCAGTGGCGCCGTTGCGTGCACCTGAGGGATCCAATGCCCTTGGTGGGCCACAGCCGACCCACCACCACCCACACCCACGCCCGCACCCGCGCCCGCACCCACACCGGCACCACCATCGCCGTCCGTGCCCATCCACCCGCTTCCGCCCTGCTGCGAGCCAGTCGTGGCCTGAGGGGACCATGCCGCTGCCATCGCCGCCTGCTGCTGCTGCTGCTGCAGTTGCTGCTGCTGCGACAGGTGCCTCTGCAGCAGCTGTTGCTGTTGCTGCTGCTGTTGCTGCTGCTGGAGGCGTGGGCTAGGAGCACCAGACCCTCCACCGCCATACTGCTGCTGTTGCTGTTGCTGCCACGACGCGGCGTGTGCCAGGTTGCCGGTGCTGCCGTGCCCATGATGGAGGTTTGGCGCCAGCATGGATGAGGGCATACCGCCGCCACCACCGCTGTTGAGAGAGTTGTGGCGGCCAGCGGCGGGAGGGAGAGCAGTCAAGTCCTGGAACGGCGAGCGGTGCGAGGAGAAGGACGAATGCAGTGGGTGCCCACTGCCGCCCACCTGCAGGTGCTGCAGCACCACCCCGCCCAGGTGCTCGGGCTGCTGCTGCAGGTGCACCTGGTGCACCTGATGCTGCTGGATCTGCTGCTGCTGCTGCTGCTGCTGCTGCTGTTGTTGCAGCATGCCAGAGTGTTCGTGCAGCAGAAGGTGCTGCTGCTGCTGCTGGGCCCCCACCCCATCCACTCCTACCACATACTGCTGGTAGGGCTGTGACAGGTGCGGGTGGAGCTGAGAGTGCGAGTGCGAGTGGGTGAGGTAACCCGCCCCCGCCCCACCACCCCGAACCGCACCGCCTACAGCATCACCACCAAGGTACTGCTCTGCACCTCCGACCGACGTGCTTGCCCCAGCACTCAGCACGCCACGAAGCGCCTTCCCAGCCCCTCCAACCCCTCCAACCGATCGTTTCGCCGCACCCAACTGAACCCCACCCAACTGAACCCCGGCCGTCCCCGCTGCCGTCGCCGCTGCACCACCCTTGGAGGTCGACCCACCACCACCGCCCGCACCACTGCGAGGCGTCCCGCTACCACCGCCACCGCCGCCGACGGAACGGGATCGTGGCGTGGTGCTGATGCCGGCTGCGGCCGCGGCAAGCGCCACCACCTCGGCAACGTTTGCAGCAGCGGCGGTGCGCTTGGTTCGCCGTGAGGCTAGCGACGTGTTGCTGTCGTTGTTGTTGCTGTGGTGGTTGTTGGCCGAGGGTGCGAGGGGGGCGCCAGTGGCGACGCTTGGCGCGAGCGAGCCTTCGCGGTCGCGGTGTGCGGTGGTCGGGTTGGCGGAGGAGGATGGGAGGTCGTCGGGCCCTGGGGAGGAGCTTCCGGGGAGGGAGTGGGAGGGGCGCGCGGCGACCTTGTAGTCCTTGAATTGCTTGACGTCGACGGAGGGCTCGTTGGAGAGGAGGTCCTGCAGGAGTGAGGGAGTGGGATGGCAGGCAGGCAGGCAGAGTGCAGGAAAGTGAGGATATGTGCGGGGGAAGTATTGGGGCGGAGGGACAGGCAGGGAGGCGGAGAGAGAGCGAGAGAGAGAGAGAGAGAGACCGCTTGCAGGATCATGAGACACACTGACAGGATGAGGCGGAGCAGTGTGCTTGGGGCACAACAAGGGGCACAAGTTGGGAGTGCGTAGGGCTGGTGAGCAAAAGTACGACGGCAGCGGTGTGCCTGAAACGCCTACCCACCCCCTCACTGGCATGCTGGCGCTCACGTAGTGGTGGCGCACAAAGTGCTTGCGGATGCACGCTGTGTGGTATGCAGAGTAGGCCTTGACCACGGTGGGAGGCGTGCAGGCCAGGCACTGGATGTGCTTGTAGTCCACCACCTGCACAGCCACGAGCGAACGCAAGCACCAGGACGTGCGTGTGTCGAGTGATACATCTGGCGCGGCAATGTCTTGCAAGCAGATGAGCAAGCGCATTCAAAGCAAGCAGGCAAGCACCAGGTAATGTTAAACATGGATCAGGATGTCAGGCACCGACTTACACCTGGGCTTTTTCCTGTGCTCTGCTGCCTGTATGCCTTGTGCTGCGAGATCATCTGATATGCCCCAACAGATGTAAAACACACACACACACACACCTACACCTACACCAACGCGTGAGCCCTCCAACGCGTGAGCCCTCGACTCTGTACCCATGAGAGCCCTAAACGCGTACCTGCACCAGGGGCGTCAGGTTTCCGAAAATGTTGGCGCAGGCCTCCGCCATGACCTGCAGGCTCTGCGCGTGGGCCTGCTCGTCCTTCTTGCGCCCTGCATGGAGGTTTGCATGCATCGGGAGGGCGAGGGCGCAACGTGACACAGGACGGACTTGGCACACACGCACGTGCCACACACACGACGGGACGGGACAAGTAGTAGGGATGGAAACTGGGGGGCAAAGAGTGAGGCGTCACACTGTGAAAGTGTGACTGGGGTGCCAGGCGGAAGGAAAGCAACACGGCGGAACGCCTGTTGCCAAGCAGCGGCAGCACCGTCACCACCGATCCATCAGCGAGAGCACCACCAACAACAAACAACCAGCAAACCAACTCACCATCGGCCAACTTGGTGTCGCTCTCCCGCCCCCGCACAGACCTTTCCAAACAGATGCTAATCAAGCCCTGACTGACCACAAATTTCCAACTCACCATCGGCAAACTTGGTGTCGCTCTCTCGGCCCCGCACCGACCTCTTGCTCCTCGACTTGGGACCCCCCGCCCTCCCCACTGCGCCCCTCCTGCCCCCTGCCGCACCCGCACCCGCACCCGCACCACCACCAGCACCCGCTCGCCCTCCCTCCCCAGCAGCCTCCTCCTCACCCTCCCCACCTCCACCCTCCCCGCTGCCACCATCACCCTCCGCCGCCGCCGCCGCCGCCGCCACCGCCGCCACCGCTGGCAAGCCGCCCTCCCCAGCAGCCATCGCAGCGGCGGCCGCCACCGCCGCCTGCTGCTGCTGCTGCTGCTGTTGCAGCGCATCCACCCGCACCGGCCGCAAGCCCTCGGTGACGGGGTCAAGGGCTTGCGACATGGACATGGGACGGGAGGAACGGGAGGGCAAGAGAGAGCCGCTAGCACCCGTGGTGACTGTGGCACCGCCGCCACTGCCGCTGCCTCGCCTGGTGCCGTGCGACTGCCCACCAACCACCTGCGTGCACGCGCGGTACGGCGGTAAGGTGAAACCTAGGGGTCGCCAACTGGGGGCGGCGTGCTAAACGAGGCGCCTGCCCATGCTGTACGCAACTGTGGTATTGGTATTGATATTGGTATATGGTTGCCAGAGATAGGCTGTACCAGATGTTAAGCTCAACACACACACTTCTGGACTTCTGCTGTTGCTGCCCTGTGCCACCACTACTAATCCTGCCCCATCAACCGAGGAGCTGCCAGCACAGGATGAGGATGCACACAACAGACGCCCGCGCACGCACCTGTCCATCCAACTCCGCCGCCCCAGCCCCATCCACCGCCAGCACGCCACGCGCACTACCCACCCCGCCGCCCTCCCCACCCGCCCCCACAAGCACCGCGCCACTTCCACTCCCCCCAGCCCCGTGCAGCAGACCAAACGGCGTCCCCATACCCACCGCCCCAACTGCCCCCACCTGCCCAGCTCCACCCGGCCCCGCCGCTGCCCCAGTAGCTGCAGTATTGAGGCTCAGGAACGACTGACTGCGGCCCACCATAGCACCACCACCACCACCACCACCACCGCCGCCGCCTCCGTCACTAGTTCCTGTGCGGATGCGTGCAAGGTGCGGCGCGGCTGAGGCCCCGGGCACCAGGCCGCCGCTGCCACCGCCGCCGCCGCCGCCGCCAGAGTGCACGGACTGGAGCAGGTGCTGGTGGCTGTAGAGGTGCTGGTGGTGCTGCTGGTTGTGGTGGTTGTGGGCCTGCTGCAAGGGGCCGACGCTGGCGGGGCGAGGGTAGCCGGCTGCGGGCACGAGCGCACAAGGAGGGGGCGGCGGGGGAGCCCAGGGATGTGTGCGTGATGATGGTTATCTGTGCTCATCTGTTTGCCAGAGATGGCCGCACCAGACGTAAAGCTCGACACACACACGCAACCACACACAAAAGCACAAGCGGACCTGGCTTCGGCCAT
>QAXK01001144.1:0-16195 GCA_004335735.1 Chlorella sp. KRBP
TGACCATCATCATCATCATTGCATGGCGTTCATGACAGGTGTCATGATGATGCAGCCGCCACGAAAGATCGTCAGGCACGCCTCGCCAAGCAAAGTTCATGCCGGTGCGTGAGCTGGCCTCTGTAACACGTGCATGTGCACCGGTGGCTGCTGCTTGGCGTCTGAAGTGCATGCGGCGCGTTGTCAGCGTGACTTCAGCCACAGCACCACATCATGCGTCATGTTGTTCACGCCCTGTGCTGTCGTTGCCCACGTGTCAATTGGCCCTGCCGTACGAGCCCAGCCTCAGTACCCGGGCACACACACACACACACACACTGCATGCATTTCGCTGTGCGCTGTGCTGCTGCTGCAGTTGCCCACGTGGCAGCTGGCGCTCCCGGACAAGCTGCTGCAGTTCCGCCCGGTGGACCTGCTCCGCGCCGACGTGTTTGCGCTCACGGGCCTCATCGCCTTGCTGGGACAGGTGAGCATGATGCCATCAAGGTGCACGTGCACATGCCTTGGGTGCGGTCGGGTCGGGTGCGGGTGGCCCCAAACGGAAAGTTGGGGTGCTACCTGTGTGCTCACTTTCAGCCCTGAGCTCTTCCATTGCCTTTCATCGCCTCATGTGGCTGCTGGTTGGCTCTGTTGCCCCCACCCACTCCCCCCTGTCGCAGGCGCACCCCAACCCGTCGGGTGTGGTGCTGCCCGTGATCCTGGACATCCTCACACTCATCTCGGCAGTCGTCTTCCTCATCCGCATCGGGCTGGGCTTCCAGCGCATGAACGACAGGTGCGGTGCGGTGCAGCGCAGCGCCAGCCTTCCCTCCAAGGCTTGCTGCGCTCTACGCAGCAGGCACTACGCAAATGCTACGCTGCACGTATAAGTGCTGTATGCAGCATTGCACTCATTGACCTGTCGCGCTCCCTTCACCGACCACCACAACCATCACCGCCCTCGCTGTGCATTGTACAGTGTATGCGCTACCCCCTGCACACGTGCGCCTGCAGGTTCAGGAACCAGGTGGAGCAGGTGCTGCTTCCAAAGCCACCCTTGTGGATCCTGTGCCTGCACACCGTCACCGCCCCCCGCTCACCGTGTGAACGCTTTGTCTGCACGCCTGCAGGTTCAGGAATGAGGTGGAGCAGGTGCTGCGTGAGAAGACGGTGGCCAACGACGGCACCGCGCTGGAATACATGGCAGCGGCAGCTGCACTGCAGCAGTTCAAGCAGGTGTGAGGCTAGATGTACACTTCCGATCGTGCGGATTCTGACCGCATCTGATGCTGATAGCAGCAGGTGTGAGGCTAGATGTACACTTCCGATCGTGCGGATTCTGACCGCATCTGATGCTGATAGCAGCAGGTCAGGTGAGACGCCGCTCATGCTTGGAGTTGCCACATTCTCCAGCCACATTCTCCAGCATGTAGCCGGGTGGACGCTATGCTGGCGCATGTATGCTGGCGACTGATGATATCGCTCTCTCTCTCTCGCTCGCTTGCAGCAGGCCAGCCGCGTGCGTCGTGGGACGTGAGCGTTCTCCTTCTGAGACGCACATTCCCAGGTGCACATCACTGCCCTCGCCGTGCGCCCCTTGCCGCAGGCTTCCCTGGTGTACGTGTACGCGCTGCAGCAGACAGGGGCGCTCCAAGTGGGGGCGCCTCCCTTTAGCGGCAGCACACCGCCGGCGTCCCCCTCTCCGGCGAGCAACGGCAACGGTGCTGGCCATGGATCATCAAGTGGGGAGGAGGAGGAGGGAGGTTTGGATGCGGCACGCAGGGATGGTGGGGTGGTTGGTGGCGTGAGCTCGGACGAGGTGGCGCACGCCATGGAGCAGCTGCTGATGGAGAGATGCGGCGTGCGGGTGAGTGCACCTACTGTGTGGTGCTTCTTCTTGCTGTTTTCGCTTCTGCTACTGTTGAGGGTGCTGCTGATGCTGCCCACAAGGAGCAACGCATCAACCACTCCGCTAGGCATCCATGCCTGTGGACGACGTGATGTTGTTTCCTGTGCGTGTGGTGTGCAGGTGCGCTTCGATGCTGAGGAGGCGTTGGCTGAGCTGGCGCGGCTGGGCCTGGCGGAGGCTGTCTCCCCGCCACTCGGTGCCTCGCTGTCATCAGCAGCAGCAGCAGGAGGAGGGGAGGGGAGGGAGCAGGAGGAGGGGGTGCGCTACTACCAGGTGGCCAGCACCAATACGGCGATGAGGCTTCTGCCCATGGTGTGGGAGGGCGTGCTGTGGCAGAGGGTGGACGCCATCCTGGCCGAGGATGGACGGGCGTAGTCTGCGTGTGCAGGAGTGTCCCACGAGCGTGGGACGTGAGACGTGAGGGTCCGTGAGTGCCAGAGATGTAGAGACGTGTAGTCCCTTATATGCATGACTCAGTTGCAGTTGCAGGAGGAGTAAGACTGTGTTGTTGTTGTGGCTTGTTCTCGTTGGCGTTGTGGACTTGTGTTGGAGTAAAGCTCTGGAGTGGTTGCCGCCGCTCGAAGAACGCTCACCACAGCCCACAAAGACGCGCGGGACGACGCAGCAGCCGCAACGGTCGTTGCGTGCGAGCGACCGAGCGCGCGCGAGCGCACGGCTCCGGCTGCAGTCGCGCGCCGCAAGCAGCGCGCCTCGCGCCGGCATGGAGGGTGATCTGCAGCTCCAACGGGTGCTGGACGACGCGAGCGCCTTACTGGCGCAGGAGGGGCTGCTGCTCGGCTCGCTGCTTCCTGGCTTCTCGAGCTTCGTGGATCCCGTGCTCTCGGAAGCGGCCCCCACTCCGCTGGTGCAGTCCCTGAGCCTTGCAGGTGCGCGCACGCGCACATGTACAGCCTGCAGCAGATCCGTCCTCTGCGTGCATGGGCGGGCCTGGACGCGCGTTCCATGCGGCCCTGCGCACACGCTGCCCACGCCGCCATGCACGCACGCGCAGTGCCATGGCAACTGACGCTCAAGCAGCAGCAGCGGGACCTACACGCCTGGGTGGCCAGCCTGCTTGGTGCAGCCCACGCAACCGCCATGTCAACCACCACCACCGCTGCAGCCCTACTGGCGTTGGACCTGCAGCCCCTGGCGCTGCAGCAGCAGCAGCAGCAGCAGCAGCAGCAGCAGCAGCAGCAGCAGCAGCAGCAGCAGCAGCAGCAACATGGGCCTGCGCATGCACCGGCGGGACCCGAACCCATGCCGCCATCGCCACATGCAGCTGCGACAACAGCACCGCACGGTGCGCATGCTGTGGGACCCCCGTCGGTTGAAGCGTTGGCCTCCTCCATGCCGCAGGCAGGTGCCCTGCAGCAGCACCATATGCATCACCACCACCAGCACCACCAGCAGCAGAGGCAGCAGGGTGGTGCCATTTCACTCGATCCTCAAGCCACGCCGCCGCGCCCGCTGCGCGGAAACCACGCTGCGCGCTTGGCCCCCGTGGGGAGGCACACCGCCACTGGCAGCAGCGTGGCGGGGGCCACCACCTCGCCTGGGGGCCTTGCCGACACAGCAGCACCAGCCGCAGCAGCAGAACCAACAAAGGGACCACCTGCGAGCGGCGGCATCCCCATTCCCACGGGCAGCAGCAACAGCAGCAGCAGCGGCGCGCTCACGCAGCAGCAGCCGGTGCGCCCGTCGCCCTTCAGCCTGCTGAGCCACCAGCTGGCGCCTGCTGGTGAGCACGACGCGTACGAGGGTGATCATGAGACGACTCGGTCTCCAGCGGTGGCGCTGGGAAAGGGTGGCCACCCTCGCCCGCCCCGCCACCCTCCAGCGCATCAGCCGATGCGAGGCCAGGGCCCTCCTCCGCAGCAGCACCACCACCAAGCGATCGGCAGCCAGTCGCCAGCCAGGGCTCCCGCAGCAGCAGTGCACCGCTCCACCGCTTTCACGCTCCACCCGACCTACACACAGGCGGTGTCCACGGCGGCATCGCAGCCGCCTGCAGAGCCCTTTTGCGCGGCGGCCGCCCGCAGCCCGCTCCGCAGCCCGCATCGCGGTGCGCAGGAGGCCTCTTCAGCGCAAGTCTTGGCGCCGGTGACTGCCACACCGGTTGGGGCCTTCCGGCCGCTGTCGCTGCTTGCGGAGGCGGTGGAAGTGCCGGTCACCAGGCGCAGCCTGTGGCGATTCCCGTCCGCCAAGGTCAGCGTGCCTGAGGAGCTGGGCCTGAGCTCTCCTCGCGGCTCCTCGGGTCTTCACGCCAGCAACAGATGGTCCAGTGGTGCGACAGCGGGCGCGGCAAGCGGTGGCGAGGTCGCAGGCGGAGGGAGTGGTGGTGCGAGGAGCGGTGCGCAGCGCGGTGCGTGGGGTGCGGGAAGTGGAGTGCTTGGGAGGGCGGCGAGCAGCGACGCGCTGGACCGGCTGCCGAGCGCGATGGCGAGGCTGTGCGAGGTGCTGCTGCCGCAGCGTGACGCTGTGCTGCTGGAGGCGCAGGTGCGTTTAAGGCACGTCTTGGGTCCGTGCAGTTTGCTACCAAAATGCGCATAGGGAGGGTGGGCCCCCAGTGCGCCCGGCCGACTCCGAGGTTCACCCCGATGCACTCTGCTGCACTGCTGCACTACACACTGCGCAGGCGAGCGAGCTGATTGAGGGCGTGGACTCGATGGACCTTCCGTCGCTGTTGCCAGGCGTCCTGCTCACCTGCCGCAGCCTCAACCTCCTGCGCGCCGCCACCCAGTCGGGGCCGCTCAGCTCCGGCGCGCTGGCGTCGCAGCACGCGCGCGATTCCGACGGCGCGCGCGCCGCCACGAACGCCGTGCCAGGCGCAGGTGGTGCAGCGGCCGACAGCTACCCACCGCCTGTCGCGCGAGGACAGGCGGAGCGCACGGGCCCTGGCGCAGCACTCGACGACACCGGGGCAGCCAGCACTCCGCAGGACCTCGACCCTCCAGTGACCCAGCGAGGCGCTGCGAGCGGCAGTAGCAGCAACAACAGCTTCGCGCGCACACGCGCAGCGTCCACCGCAGCAAAGGCGTCGGCCACCTTGCGCACGAGCGGCTCCGGCACTGATGGCAGCGTCAGTGCACGCGAGCCTCACGGAAGCGTGCCTCGTCCGCGCACGCCCACGCCGCCTCCTTGCGTCTCCTCCTCCTCCACTCCCTCCGCCGCCTCCACCACCTCCCCTCCCTTGCCCAGAGCCAACGCTTCCCAAGGCCCCAGGTCCGCCGTCCGCAACCCGGCACCCTCTGGCCCCACTTCCGGCGCCCCGCACTCGTCGCTCGCGCGCATCCCAAGCTCTGCATCCGACGTCGCTTCCAGCGCACGTGCGAGCAACGGTGCCTTCGCCGGGCAGGTGGCTCCCTCGCTGGCGGGACGCACTGACTCGTCGTCGGCGGGGACAGCACAGATTGAACGCGCCTCCTCGTGGCAAGCACACCCGCACGGTCACCACCATCACCATCACCACCACCAGCATCACGTGCGGCACCATGGGAAAACCGCTGCAGCCACGCAGCTGCAGCTGCCACCGCCTCCCCACCACTTCTACCAGCACCCGCTGCCGCTGCCTGCCGGAGCTCTGCACTCGCACCACCACTACCAGCGCAGCCATGCGCCGCCGCCACCACCGCCGCCGCCACCACCTCCATGGCTGCAATCCTCGCAACACCAGCAGTACCATCAGCAGCAGCAGCAGCAACCTGTCCCCAACACTGCGTACCATGCTCCCACGGCCCCACCGCCAGGCACCACAGCCGCCCCTCCACACCCCGTGCTGTCCCTCCACCCATGCCCACCTACTCACCCCAACGCCCCACCACATGCCCCCAACCTGCACCCGCACCAGCCCACTGCACCAGGTGCACTTGAGCAGCACCACTCGGTACCTGGTGCCTCCTCCGTTGACGGTCAGGTGGGCTCCTCAGCAGAGAGCCTGGGGTCGCACCCCACCTTCTCCTCAGCTTCCTCGCACGCGCACGCACAGCACGCACAGCAGCTGCGCCTGCCCGACACCGCACTCGGCTATTCTCCCGCACCTGCCCCGCCAGCACACGCCGCCGCGCCGCAGCAGCAGGGCCCTCATGCAGACCCTCGTGCAGGGTACGATGGGGGCGTGGCCACCATGGCAGCTGCCGCCGTTGCCGCCGCGCCGCCGCAAGCGCCGCACGCGCTGCCGCAACTGTGCTATCCACAACCGCCGCAGCAGCACTCGCAGCAGCAGCCGCCACCCACACTGACGCCGGGACAGCCGCCACAGCTGCTGGGCGATCCAAGGCTACAGCAGCAGCAGCAACAACAGCAGCAGGGCCCAATGCCGTGGCCCATGCAGCCAGCCTGGCACGGTGGTGGTGGTGGCATTCCAATCACGTCACCGCCCCACACCTCCCCGACCTACTCCTTCATGCCCTCACCACCAGCCCCATACCCGAACCAGGGCGCACCCATGCCCACGGACACGCCCTACAACACCATGCCCCTCGGTCCGACGCTCGCACCCCCGGCCCCACAGCAGCTGCCGCAGCAACCGCCTCTCCCCACACACACCGCATATCTGTCCGGAGGAGGCACCGTGATGGGTTACCTCTCTCCCCCACGCGGCCACAGTCACATGCCACCCAATCCCCCCTGGCCGTTCCCTCAGGCGGCACCGCAACGCTACCCGCCTCCGCCACACCTGCAGCACCCTGGCCTGATGCCTGGCGGCTTCAACGCCATGGAAGGGAGCGGAGCGCCTGCACCCTACCCCACCACCAGCATGGGCTATCCATACCTGCACCTGGAGCCAGACGCGCCCTACAGCTGCCCCTTCCCGTTCCCTCCCGGCCTCCCGCCCACCCCCATGAACACGGGCGCGACGCAAACCCTATGGGGCTCATGGGGCACGCACCAAACCTCCACCATGCGCGCGCACATGGCGCCGCAGCAGGCCGGCTTGCAACTGGCTGCGCTGCAGCAGAGGTACCGCCCACAGCCGCAGCCACCGCATGGTGGCACCGTGGTGGTCCCGTACTTTCCCTTTGGTCCGCAGGGTCAGGAAGTGCTGCAGGCGGTGCTGCCCTCAGGCGCGCTGCTGTCGCAGCCGATGCTGCAGCAGCAGGTGGGGGCGGTGGGACAGTTCAAGAGGCGCAGGCGGGGGTGCAGGAGGGGCGGGAGATCGAGGGCACTGCGAGCGGCGGCGGCAGCTGCAGCGGCTGCAGCAGGGGGCGGTGGTGTTACCGAGCATGAGTCTGGTGGCACGGTGACGGGGTCAGTGGAAGAGGAGCATGGTGAGGACAGTGGGGAGGAGGAGGATGGAGAGGAGGAAGGCGAGGGAGAGAGGGAGGGAGAGGAGGCAGGTGAGGGTGAGCGTGCAGTGCACGACTCGGAGGGGGCTTGAAGACGGCCTTTGCGTTATGCAGCTTCCAGCCTGAGCGCATTGGGGGGAGAGGGTGCAGGTGCGGGAGCAGCGCGCGATGAGGGGCGGAAGACGGCTTGGTTTAGCTCAGCGGGACCCATGGGACATGGCTTGGCATATGAAGCTTCTCATTGAGCGTGTGCATGATCCGCTGACGCTTGACCCTACTCCACCTTACCCAACCGGTTAAGCACATCGGACTCGCACTTGAGCAGGACCTTGATGCAGGAAGAGCTCTCCCCCGTCGCGTCTTCTTTCCATGCTGTTGCGGTTGCGCGTGCGCGACGTTTCGTGTGTGCAGCACTGCCCATTGCGCCAAACTGTAAACTGTTTCGTTGCGAGCTGGCCCACCTTGCCCTTTGCCTCAAGACTCCGACTCTGATGTTGCCAGCCAGCCAGCCCAGCACCGCCACCTTCCGCAACCGCAACCAGTTCAGTTTGCCGACTCAGCGCTCTTTCAAAAATACCGCGGGGGCATCTCAGCCCGCAGGCCGCGAGCGCAGCAGCACCACAAGGAAGGAGCAGAGCTGGGACGCAACAGCACCCCGCAACAGCAGGCCCACACACAGCCAAAGCCGCCGCCGCACCACCCCACTAGGCACGCAGTCAGCTGCCACGACCAGACGTGTTCTCAAAACCGGTCATGTGCGCTCCCAGCGACATGATGCCTAGCGCTAGCCCTTGTGAGAGGGCGGCTGTGCAAGTGCCGCCGTGTTCCTTTGCTGCTCCTCCGGCTCCTTGCAGCCCGCTTGCAGCACACACTCGCGTCCTGCGGTCCAGCGCTGCCCTGCCCGCGTCCACCACGAATCATCCCGCACTCGCTCCGTCAAGGCGGCCCGCTGCTGCCGGCGCCGCCAGCGTGTCGGTACTAAGGGGCCTGACTGGGTGGTGCCACTGGGGGCACAGTGAGTGGACAGGTCGCCGCTTAGAGGTACTTCTCAACCGCCTGCACCAGGGTGGCCTTTGGCACGGCGCCGATGATGGTGTCCATCTTCTTGCCGTTCTTGAAGATCATCACCTGCGCAGGTCATCGTGAGGCAGGCCCATGTGTGCAGGACGAGGTGGTGCGAGGGGTGTGGGCGCAACAGGCGTGCCCATGGCATCAGTGTGTGAATCTGCTATGGTGCGGTGACAGTGATGGCCTGGGCGAGCCCCAAAGTGAGTGAGCCCTTGCTGCCTGCTGCTGGTGGCCCTGAAGCAGGAGGCGAAGGGCTGCTGCGCGTGTGGCCCTGACAGCAGGCAGGAGAGTGGCCCGT
Organism: Chlorella sp. KRBP; assembly: GCA_004335735.1. Taxonomy (NCBI): domain Eukaryota; kingdom Viridiplantae; phylum Chlorophyta; class Trebouxiophyceae; order Chlorellales; family Chlorellaceae; genus Chlorella; species Chlorella sp. KRBP. The sequence goes on from QAXK01001144.1 coordinate 8,543, forward strand.
GGCCCCGCCAGGGACGCACCGTGGGGATGGACCTGATCCCGTAGTCGGTGGCCACCTGGGGGCTCTCGTCCGTGTTGAGCTTGACGCACTTGAGGCGGTCCTTGTACTCTGCATGCGTGTGGGAGGGTGGGTGGGTGTGCATCAGGCGCTGCGCGACAGGATCATGTGAGGCTGCATCGAGCTGGTCGCCATTCTGCTTGGCATGTCCTGGTGACTTCCTTTAGGCAAGCAGTGCACTGCTGAGCTCGGTGTGTGCAGTCCGGCTCGCACTGTGGTCATGCAGGGTGCGCGCCGGCTTCCAGTGCGCGCGACCCCCCCGGCAGCAGGAGCTCTCCTCACTCACCACTCGCGAGCTCGTCCACCACGGGCGCAATCATACGGCATGGACCGCACCCTGCATGCACCGCATGAGCGTGCACCGATGCGCTCGCCGTGAGTCCATGCGGCTCCCGGAAAGAGCCGCCGCCAGCGCTGGCACCAGCACTGTCAGAAGAAGGCAGTGCCAATGCCTGCTCTGCCCTGGCAGGCTGCATGCTGCTGCTGGCCGTGCGGCTGCTGAACCTGTGCAGACTCGTCCTCGAGCTCGTCTCATCCCGCGCGAGGCGCCTGCTGCAGGCCGATCTCCGATGGCCGAACGCTGTCATTGGCTCCGCTGGTGCGTGCGTCTGCGCTGCTGGCTGTTCGGCTCGCGTCACCCTCTCGCGCAGCCAGGTGGTGAGTCGAGAGGCTCCCAGGCTGCATCTCGTTGACTCCAGCGGCATCCAAGCCGTGGGCGCGCGACGCGATGATCTGGTGCGTCCAGAGCGCTGAGCGCCGCGGGGATCCTGCGCTCCCAGGCTCCCCGTGCGGCCAGCGGGCATCCACCGACACCCCCAGGCGAGAGGAGCCGAGCTCGCGCACGCACATGGCGCCCAGAAGTCCACGAGCACTGGCACGCCGGACTTGAGCACGTCGTCGGCGAAGGAGGCGTCCGTGACCTCGCTGACGGCCGCGCGAGCCACCAGGAGCTTGCGCTGGGACACGGGCGCGCGAGGAGCAGCCACACGCATCGTGGGCGCCGCGCGGGCCGCCAAGGCGCTGGTAGAGGTTCGCTGGGCGAGCGCCATATTGCTGAGTTGCTTCCTGCGGAGTCCCGCGTGCTGCCCGCACCTCGCGTGTTGTTCGAGCGGCATGGGATGGGCTCACAATCACACGAGCAGGAGCACACCTTCTTGGAGGCCTTGGATGGTGCCCCATCACACTCCTTCTGATGCTCTCACTGGTGCACTCCCCTGCACTTGTGTGGATGTGCGGGACGCGATCATCGGCCCGCCCGCATCGTGGTGCTCCAGCGTGCCTGCCCGTTCATGGCATGGTGCACTGGCACTACCACAGCACCAATGCAGGGCCGGATTGGTGCACTGGCAGCCGCTCGACTGCTGCGGGCGGTGCGACATCCACGGCAGAAGCCAGAACGCGCCCAAACACAGCAAGCGAGCAAAGATGGCCGATCCAGCAGCAGCAGCCGACGCGCAGGAGGAGCAGCCCACGCCCACGCACGCGGCGATGTGCAATTGCGACATCGTCACGAGCATCGCGCTCTTGCTCGCGGACGATCCTCTGGCGCTGGCGAGGTGCGTTTGTGCGTGGGGGCTGCTACTGGCTCTGCTGTGCGGCGTGACAAGAGCCTCGCTGAGCTTGGGAGCAGGGGGAGGAGCAAGCAGGAAGCAGGGGAACAAGCATCCTCAAGCTCGTTATTCTCATTCACAGGTTCAGCGCAACCTCCACGACGTGGCGGGACGTGCTGCGTGAGGACGAGGTCGTTGGCAAGGCACTCTTCACGCGACGCTTCGGCGCAGCGGGTGCGTCGCAGGCTCCTGGCTACACAGCCGTGAATCCATTACACGGCAGTGGCCAGGCGTGCGCTGCAGCCAGTGCTACAAGCGCCACCTCCTTGCTCCCAGCCAGGCTGGGAAGCTGGCGTGGGCGCACATTGCTGTCTGCAGGGGCGGAGCCTCCCGCCGTGCCGCCGGGCACGATCCTGGGCCCGTGGCTGCACTGGTTCCTCCTCAAGGCGCGCACGCACGTCAACGAGCTGTCGGACAACAGCTGTTCGGGCGTGGTGTGGGGCGACACGGCCCAGTACTGGACGCGGCAGGAGAACAAGGCCGGCAGCCACGCGCAGGTGGTCATGCACCTGAGAATGGTGTGCTGGCTAGAGGCGTCGTCTGTCTGGAAAGGTGCGGCGGTGCTGCTCTGGGGGTCGCTCTTTGTGTGTAGGCTGAGCCCACACAGCGAGATGGCCTCAACACACATATCAGCACATCAACACACACCTGTGCACGTCACGTCACCTCGCTTGCCGCTGCAGGCGTGACCCAGGGCACGTACAAGGTGGTGTGGCGGTGCGCCTGGGGCTCCCCTGGCAACCTGCACACGTTTGAGCGGGTCAAGTTTGACGCGCTGATCGCGGCCGCCCGCTCGCTGGAGACGGGCCAGGACCTGCCGGGTGACCACCCCTGCGCCCCGCACACGCAAGGCGTGCCGCACGTGAACGACAACGTGTGGGCGCTCAACGCCTGCTACACGGAGCTGAGGGTGGCGGGAGCGGGGCAGGCGGGTGGCAGGCGGGGGCCCGTGCTCGTGCCGGTGGACGCGGCGGAGCAGGTGAGGGAGGGAGTCGCTGTTTGCTCCTGTTTGGGCGCCTCAAACAGGCGCATCAGATGAGGTGCGAGCTCTGACTGCATTCAGCCCTTGTGCCGCCGGTGTTGTCCTGCTTTGCTGTGCCGGCATTAGAGCAGCAGTGTCACCACAGCTGGTGGTGTGGTCGTGTCGTGCTGTGTGCGCACCACAGGCGGGCAGGCGGTCTGAGAGGGAGCGTCCCGCCGGGCTCTTCCACTCGCGCCTCGAGGTGGACCAGCTCAAGGCGCTGGCGGCGGCGGCGGGCGCAGACAACTGGGTGGACATGGAGGTGGGTGGGTGGTGGGTGAGCAACTACTCAGGTGCAATGAGGGACGAGAAATGTTCACTGAGTGTTCATCCCGGCACCCTTGTGTGCCCCTTGTTCCAGCCCTCAGCAGCTGACCGGTGCTCTGCGTCCCTTTGTGCACCACCTGCCGCCACCGTGGCGCTTTGCATCGTGCAGCGTGCAACAGGCCCAGCACCGCACCCTGACCCGTGATGCCCTCGTGGCCTGCAGGTGGGCACCTTTACCGTGCCGCCGGGAGTGGCGCTGGACGTGCGCGCGCGCCTCTACGACACCACCTCGCTCTGGAAGCAGGGCTGCTGGCTGGACGTGGTGTCGCTGGTGCCCGTGGACGGCCCGGGGTCGCAAGCGGCACAAGGAGGGGCCAGCGCGCAGCGGGCGCAGCAAAGGGAGGCTGCTGCCCCTGCTGCAGCTGCCGGCACCCTGGGGCAGCAGGTGTGGAGCGCCGTCACGCGCGTGTTCTCTGGCCTGACGCAGTCCCCCTCGACGTGAGCTTTGAGGTGGGCTCGTTGCAGCAGCAGGCAGGATGTATACTTCATGTACCAGTACTAGTGCTAGTAGGATCAATACTTCGCTGGCTGTCGTTTTGGATTTGGAGGAGTGTGAGATGCCTTCGACCTGCAAAAAGGACGAAGAGCGCTCCTCGCGAGACCGACGAATGGCGCTCTCAGCCGTGGGCTACCCGCGCAGCGTCTCGCGCCGAGCCGCACTCGCGCCCCGACCGCACCCGTCGAGTCGGGCGGTGCGGCCTCCTCCTCGCGCGGCGTCGCCTCACCTTTTGCTGCCGCGCTCCTGGGAGCTGCAGGTAGACGATCTTATGGCCAGGTGAGCGGAGCGGGGTCCGCGCAGTGCGTGCACGGCCAAACGGCACACGCTGCTCCACAATGTGCAGCTAACACCACGCTGTGCCGCAGGTACGAGAGCATGGGCGAGCGTGTGGGCCGCTGCTCCACAATGTGCAGCTAGCACCACGCTGTGCCGCAGGTACGAGCGCATGGGCGAGCGTGTGGGCGACATTGAGCGGCAGCTGATGGAGATGGCCCGGGAGGCGTCCACGGGCTCCGCTGCGCTCATGGGTGGGTGTGGGTGTGGGCGTCCGCTGCAGCCGCACCACACGGGCACACAAGGTCAAGGGCAGCTTTACACAGCTTGACAATGATCCCACATGCGCGTAGGAGGCGTCACGTCCGTCAACGAGGGCGGCACTGCGGGCCTGGAGGACGCTCCCGCCACCTTTCCACTCTTGACCAACCCCAACGGCCTGCCCGCAGCACACGCGCCTCCTTCCTCCTCAGCCGCCGCACCGGCGCTCACGCAGCAAGCACCAGGGAGCGGCGGGGCGGGGGCGGGGCGGGCGCCCGCACTGGCAGCCTTGGCGCCCCCGACCACCAGCGGCTTGCCATCTCACGCAGTCGCCCAGAGCAGCGGCCTTGCCACCTCCACGCATCCGCCACCAGCACCGCTGACGGGGCCAGCGGTGGACAGGGGTCATGCGCACACACATCATGATGACAAGGCAGGTGCCCAGCCCCAGCAGCAGCAGCAGCAGCAGCAGCCGGCCGCAGCGTCACTTGCAGCGCCCAGCAACGCTGCACCCTCCCCAGCGCCCTCAACATCATCCAACACTCCCCCCACGTCCCCAGCAACAGCAGCAGTAGCAGCAGCTTCGCCAGCAGCGCCAGCAGGCGAGGACAAGCTGATGCGGGAGGCGGTGCAGGCGGAGCGCGAACGGCTGGTGCGGCAGGTGGAAGCAGCATGCGCTCCCCACGGCCAAGGCGGTGGTCACGGCACGGGTGCAGCGGGCGAAAGCACGACTGGCAGCGGTGGTGGTACACAGCAGGCGGCGGCGGCAGCCCCGGAAGGTGGCGAGGTGGCGCATCAGGGTGATGGCAAGGGCGGTGGTGGTGGTGGGGGGGGCAAGGTGCAGGGTGGGGGGCGTGCGCTGTACCGGGTCAGCAAGCTGCAGAGCCGCCTCACCGAGCTGGCCAACAGCGGTGAGTGTGTACATCTGGCACAGCCATGGCTGGCAAGCAGATGCAGAGTGTGGCGGTTGATGCGCTCGGTCCGCGTGGCTGCGCCTGGCAGGGTGCTGTTGGGTTGCTGTGGCGCACGGTGGTGATGGCGCTTGCATCTGTGTGGGCTCCTCTCGTCATGTCATGGCGGACAAGACTACTGTATGCGCACTGCCCCCACGGCACAGCTACAGCGCCCATGCTGCATCATGTGCCCCGCAGGTCTCATTGAGAGCGTCAAGCAGCTGAGGGAGACGCTCATGGTCCTCGAGTGGTGAGCAGAAAGTGGCGTGTAGTTTCATGATTTCCAGCTGTGAGATTAGGCTCTGGAGCGTGTATATCTTTCCTCGCTGCTGATCCCTGGTGATTTGGCGGCGGGGCGTTGCCATGATGTTGAAGTGGCACACTGCTGCGGCCACCCATCAGAGGCGCTAGCCCTGATCCTGATGTGCATGCCACCTCACGCTGCCCCACTCTGCGCCCTGCAGGGACCTGTCCAACCGTCACGCGGCCAAACGGCGGGCTGTGGCCATGCTGGAGCGCTACGCCGCTGAGCGCGACTGCCTGGTAGAGGTGCGTGTCGGGCCGAGCAGCCTGCAGGGAGACGGGCCGACGTGCATGTCAGCCCAGGCATCATGGCCCTACCTACTAGCCTGCATCGCTCTTGGTTAGTCCAGTGCCTTGCTTGGTTGCTGTGCACGGCAGCAGCAGGGCGCCAGTTCGTGACGCCTGTGCCTGTGGTGTGCTCTGCGGCTCGTTGCCCCATTCGCAAAAGCTACAGGCGCCCCGATGCTTGTTACCCGCAGGTTGGTGGGTACAGCACACTGAGCCTGCTGTATGAGGACCCTGACCTGGTCGAGGTGCTGCCCAAGGAGCGCATGCGCATGCTGTACCGATCACTGGCCGAGGTACGCTCACTTATGCGCTCAACCACCGCGCATTGGTCGGTGTCAATCTGCACGCCGCTGCCAGCGTGTGTACGTGAGCGCCTGCGCAGCGACGCACCTGGCAGCGCAGTATCGTGGCTCCCCCACGCTGCACATGCACCCACTCACCCACTCGCCCGCCCTTCACCCTGCCTGTGCGCCCTGCCCCTGCAGGAGTGCTGCAACGAGCGGCGGCAGGCCATCTGGGAGCGCTGCGACACCGTGGCGCGGGACATGGCCGGCATGACGAGCAGCGGCGTGGCGGGGCGCATCGCGCTGCCCCTACGCCATGGTCTGGGCTGGCTCTGGGGCGTCCTCACCACCTTTGCCTTCTCGTGGCTGCGCATCTTCCGTGGCCGTTTCATCTGATTTCATTCCGTGGACAGGTCTCGCTTTCCCGTTCACGTTGCGGGTTGCTGTTGCGGTCTGATACACACTTGCCAGTGGAAAGAGTCCGATCGTTCACGCACACTTCTCTCTCACACTCTCCCTCAACCAGCAAACACCTCATCTCAACCGGGTCACAAACGTGTCTCTCTCCACCAGTCACAGGCCTCATTGCATGAACCACGATGCGACCACCCCAGCATCACACCCTCGCGCTCACATCAAACCCGACGCACTGCTCTCTCTCTCTCTCACTCTCTCGCCCAGCCGCTGCGGACACCAAAACTGCTGCATATCAGCCGCGCCCCTGCCATCCGGCCTCCCCGTCAAGAAGATAGAAGCACGCTCCCTCTCAACACCATACACCCATGATGCCATCATCATAATGCACGCCCGCCACACCTCCGGCACGCAGGGCAGCTGCTTCCGCAGCCACTAACCACTGCACGCCGCGTCCTTCAGGCAGCACCCTAGCACATGCCGCTCCCAAAGCCATACGGCGCACACCCTGCACCTCATCAGAGCTGCTCCGTGATGTCAGTGAAGGCCGCCACCACCGCCGCCTTTTGCCGCGTCATCTCAGCTGCCTGCAGGTTCTCCTCGGGGATGGTCGTGTACTGCGCCAGCATCTGGCGGAACTCGTCACCCGTCAGCGTCTCCTTCTCCAGCAGCGCCTCGACGATGCGGTCAATGGCCTCGCGGTTGTCGCTGATCTGCTTGAGGGCAACCTCATACGCCTCCACACTGCACACGGACACCAGGGCAGGGCAGTGCGCACACAAAAGTGTGAGTGCATGGGTGGGCGGGTGGGTGGGAGTGGCACAGGATCTAGCCTTCCTTGCTCAAGGCAGCGGCAGTGCACACGTACGCTGTCCCGTGTCCGTCCCACAAGCCCCCAAGCTAGCTAGCAGCAGCAGCAGCACCTCCCTGCTGCCCAGGGAGTACACACCAGGTCACCCACGGCTGCGGTGGCTCACTGACCTGATCTTGCGCACAGCCTCGTCGATGCGCTGCTGCAGGTTCTCGCTCATCGAGTTGCGCGCCATCATGCGCATGATGACGTCGCCGCTCTGCGCGCTGGGGTCCATCAGGCTCCACGGGCCAATGTTGCTCATGCCGTAGTTGATCACCATCTGGCGAGCCATGCCAGTCACCTGCGTGAGTCATCAACGGTGGTGCACAAAGCAAAGTGATATAATGATGCCCAAGCACCACAGGTAGTGCGCACGCGCACACACGCGATGTTGTGGCCTGCGGGCCATCTGCTTGTCTGCACCATGCTCAACCCACACAGACGCACAACCACCCCACCAAATGCACCCAATCGCGCACCTGCTGCAGGTCGCCCATGGCGCCGCTCGTC
>QAXK01001145.1:0-11963 GCA_004335735.1 Chlorella sp. KRBP
CAAGATCAACGCCACGGGCAAGGCCAAGGTGGCGGGCGAGGGCAACGTGCTGTTCAACAACTACGGCACGGGACAGCTGCCCGCCGGGGACTGGGTCAGCGGCAACGTGTCCCTGCCAACCAACGGCGTCAGCAACTTCACCTTTGTCTACTACATCCCGGTCGGCTTCGACGACCTCTCCGCCGCCGTGGTCATGGATTTGTACCCGAACCAGGACCTGCCCGCGCAGCCCCCCGCCCCCGCCAACTCGCTGTGCCGCTGCCCCTCCGCACCCGACGCAACTACCGGCTGCCCCGACGCGACCGGCCTCGCCACCGTCACACGCACCTCGACGACCGGCCAGGCGCTGTCGACGCAGCAGTGCCTCGCGCTGCCCCAGTATGACATCTTCCAGCAGCAGTTCGCCTTCAGCACGTGCTGGCGCTGGGCCTGCTTGCCGCCCACCTTCCGCGCGGCTTCCGGCGAGCTCGCAGCATCCACCACCATCAGGCCGTACCGCATCACCTTCTCCAACATCACGCAGTACAACCTGGACAGGATCCCCAACGGCATCAACCGACTCAGCCTGCTCAAGCCCCAGGCCGTCAACATGTCGATCGTCTTCAACGCCGGCGCCACCTCGTTCGGCCCCTACACCGCCACCTCGGACGTCGAGACGCCTGCGTACACCTCCTCCATCGACATCACCATCGACGTGTCTGGCGATCCGTGGATCGACAACAACGCGGGCGCCATTACGCTGCTGCCGGGCCCCACGCCGCCATCACCTCCCGCGCCCCCGCCGCGCCCCCCGCTGCCTCCGGCGCCTCCGCTGCCCCCGAACACGACGCTGGTCGTGGCGCAGTTCTACGTGCTGAGGCAGATCACGGGCCAGGCGGACCTGAACGACGTGCTCAGCCTCACCTCGTCCGACATGCGCGCCTCGGTGGCAAGCTACCTCACCTCGCTGCCCGTGGGCATGAGCGACTTTAGCGCCGCGCCCGACTGCTCGAGGGTGAGGGTTAGTTGTGGGTGCTGTCCCGCCACCAGCAGGGGGCGTGCACTTCACGGCTCACTTCAGGCGTCAGGCTGAGTTGCAAGTGGGCACCCTTACCTCCTTCTGCACCTCACCACCCTGACTTTGACGTTGTGGCATGTGCACGCACACACACACGCAGGCGTCCCAGCAGCAGTTCAGCCAGAGCGTGGCCACCTCCCTGGGCCTCACCGCCTCCAGCGTCACCGTCACCTGCCGCCTGGGCCAGTCCACTGACGCACGCCGGCGCCGCGGCCGTCACCTGTCCCAGGATGGCGGAGTGTGCTCGACCAGCACCGCCATCCAGATGAACGTGCAGCTGTCGCAGGATGCTGCCACCTTCAAGGGCGACAGCAACGTGGCCAGCACCCAGGATGCGCTCAGCAAGCTCTACCCTGGCAGCGTGTGCGGGTTTGGCGCGGCCAAGACGTCCACTGTGGTGCAGGTGACGCAGCCGCTGCAGGCGTCCCTCACGGCGCAGGCGCAGTGCGTGCAGCTGGGGCAGGTGGTGGCGGGCGGCACGCTGGCCAACTGCACCACCACCAACACTGCCGGCTCATCATCCGATGGCAGCGGGTCGGGGGGTGATGGCAGCAGCAGCAGCGGGCTGAGCACCTCTGCGGCGATTGGCATTGGTGTGGGCGTGGGCGGGGCGGCGCTGCTGGCGCTCATCGCGGCGGTGGTGTTCCAAATGCACAAGAGGAAGCGACAGGGCACCTACGTGAGTGTGTGGGAAGTGGCACGCGCAAGGTGGTTGAAGCACCTCGACTTTGCATGCGACTGGCACCGAGCACACAAACACACACTGACACTGCGTTTTGCCTTTCAACCGTGTGTATGTCCCCGCAGGAGGAGGACATGACCAAGCAGACCCCCATCCAGGGCGTAACCTACACCCAAGAGAACCAGCGCGTCGCCACCGCCGCCGCCGCCCGCCGCGGCCTGTTCGCCGGGCCCTCCTCCTCCTCCCACCCCTCCCACAGCCAGGCGCCCATTGCTGTCCCCTCTACCTCAACCCGCGCCCACTCCGCCGCCGTCAACGCGCCCCCCTCTGCCTCCGGGCCCATCGCCGCCTCGCTCCCCTCGGGCATGCCCACGGAGGCGCCCCCTCTCTACGAGGACGGCCCTGCACCCGGCACCGGCGGCCTCCCCATCTGGGACCGCACCTCTGCCCACACTAGCGCACCGCACACGCTGGCGCCACGTCCCGGCTCTGGGCGCGGCTTCAGCGGCACGGGCGTGGGCAGCGTGGTCGTGCAGACGCCCCAGTCGCACCGCATCGACGAGGATGGTGCTGCCGGGGGTGGGTCACCGCCGGGTGCTGACGGGGCGGGCGCGCGGCCGCAGCGGCAGAGCAGTCCGTTTCTGGCGTTGCCGCCCAATGGCAGCGGGGGGTCCCCGGCGGGCAGCCCGCAGCAGCAGGTACCGGCGCAGCAGCAGGGGGGGCGCAGCCGCCTGGCGGGCAGCGCCTCAGGACGGGACGCGTCTGTGGCGCCGGCTCCCCAGCAGGCACAGGTGCGGCACTGCATGAGGCGTGGCTCGCATTTGTTTGGGTGCTTTGTGGACGGGGTATCAGCTGTTGTTTCGTAGCTCAAACCTAACTGTGCAGGTGCTTGTGTGTGTGTGTACGTGTGCATGAATGCAGGATCTGGAGGAGATGGTGCGCAGCATGATGAAGGACCAGCGCTGAGGAGCTCATCATCAACGGACCTGCTTTGAGCGGCTGAGCACATTGGTCTGCTGCTGTTGCGGGACCCGTGCGCAGCGCTGAACTGCTGCTCCTTGGCAGCCAACGCAGCAGCAGCAACGAATAAACGCACCGCTTGGGAGGAGTGATGCAGGGGCAAATGAGTGGGATAGAGCTGCATGGACATCTGTTGGAGAGTGGCCTGCAGGATCGTGCGGCACTCTGTTTACCTTTTTGCTTTCGCCGCCGCTGCGCTGCTGGTGCGCGGCCTCTTGATCTTGGGTTAGTCAACGTCTGGCAACGTCTGGTGGCTGAGCTGCAACCAAGTCGGCCTGGCTTGATTGACAGGAATGCCCTTGCAGAGAAGCAGGAACGAAGCCGTCAGCAAGAGAAGGAGCAAACACTCTCATGCACCTTGCGCACCATCCGAACCAACGTCACGACACGCCCGCTCCTTGCCACCCAGCAAAACCAACGCACGTGTGAAGACTGCACCCACCAGGGCGCGGCGGCAGCAAGCCCTCTACCGCAAACGCGACACACACCATCACCACCAGTACAGGACACGGGTACGCCTTGATGCCACTTGATTCGTCCTCACCAGTGCGCAGAGGGACGTCGTGAATCTCACAAACGGCAGAGGGACGTCGTGAATCTCACAAACACACAAGACACACTTGGTGAGAGGACGCACACCCAGCGGTGGGACATCCCTTGCCGTCCAAATCATGGGCCACTAAACTTGAAATCTGCAGGCCGAGTGAGCCTGCCCCGCTCCGCTCTCCCGGCACAGCATCAAGCAGCGCGGATTGTCGTCCGTCACCTCCATCACCATCACCACCTGGTGGAGATGATGCAGGTTGGTGCCCACAGTAGGCATGCAGCAAGGACCCATTCCGCGTCCAACCTTGATTGTGATGCACAGGAGCAGGTTGGCAGCGCACCATCAAGCTCCACCACTCACTCCCCCCACAGTCTGTCACCATGCCGCGCCTGGCTGATGCCATGTCCATGTGGCATGCGTGTGCACAAGCGCGCAAGCCCCTCTCACACTCCCGCACCAGCCCCTCATCAGCTCCCTCATCAGCTGCTCAGCTCAGCCTCAGCCACGCCCGTGGGACTGTGCTGCAGCCCCCTCCCACCCACCGCGCCCACCTTTGGCCCTCCTGCCACCCCTCCACTGCCCACACCACCGCCCTCACTCGCCATGCTGCCCATCCCTGCCATCCCCACCACACCAGTGCTCAGGTCGTTGTTGCTCTCACTCACAGTCATGTCACTCCTAATGATATCGTCAGGCTGGGGGCGTGTGATACCAGGGAGGGGCGCCCCCAGCCGTGCGCCCATGGAACCACCACCACCACCACCACCCACTGCTGCACCCGCTGGCAACAGAGGCAGCACCTGCCCCGCAGCACCCACCTCCACCCCCGACCTTGACGTAGCAGCGCCCTCACTCGCCACCGGGCCCCTCAGCGCGTGCGTCGGCACGTGCTGCAGGTGCGGGTGTGCGAGGAGCGGCGTGGACTCTGCCCGCTGCTGCTGCGGTTGGGATGACGGTGCTTGTGATGCGGTTGCTGCTGCTGGCGCTTGCTGCTGCTGTAGCGGTTGCTGCTGCTGCTGCGTGGTGGTGGTGGTGGTGGTGGCCCCATGTGCGGCCCCTCCCTGATCCCCCCCCTGGCTCTGACACCCTGGCGTGTGACCACCCAGCCCCTGCTGGTGGTGCTGTCGCTGCCAGCTGCCTGCCCCTACCCCTCCTCCTCCTCCTTGCTCCTCCAATGATGATGGCGTTTGCGCTGATGTGGCAGGCGCCACCTCCTCCTCCCGTTGCGCCACCACCTGAGGTCCGTCACTCAGGAACAGGTCACCAGGGTCTGACGCCAGGGGCATGAGCAGGGAGCTAGCCCCTCCCGCACCAATCATACCCGCACCACTCGACCCCCCTCCACCCATCCCCACGCCTCCTCCTCCTCCTCCTCCACCACCCTGGCTACCACCCAGCAGCATGGCACCAGGGTCGTCAAGTCCCAAGGCACCTCCACCCGCACCCCACCCACTGGGTGCACCCATCAGGGAGGAGGACAGCCCAGGCCCTTGGTTGCCTTGAAGGCCTGAGCCCGGCAGCAGCAGCACCTCACTAGGCTGGGACTGAGGAAGCAGGCTGGAAAGAGGCGGGGCGTTGTTGGTGCCGCCGCCGCTGCCGTTGCCGATGCCACCCTGCACACTCCCCTGCTGTTGCTGCTGCTGGTAGTGTTGGTGTTGCTGCTGCTGCGTGGCAGCTCCAAAGGGCGTCGTGGAAGCGGGCCTATCATACCCGTTGCTCATCATGTGCCCTGCACCACCGCCCCCGTTGAGCAGCTCACCCATGCTGCTGCTGCCAGGTGCTGACGCAAGGGGCACTGAACCACCACCACCCTGCAGCACCTGCTGCCTCTTGAGGCTAGGGCCCTCCTCCGCACCATACATACCCCCTGGCCCCTCACCACCACCACCACCTGCACTGGCACCGCTGGCGCTGCGCTTGTGCCTGCCCGCCCCAGGCTGCTGCGCGTCGGGACTAGCACCAACACCAGCAGCTGCACCGTTGCCTGGGAGTGGTGCCACATCCCCTGTAGGTGAGCTCATGCTGCCCGCCCCGCCCCCAGACAGCTGGTGGTGGTTGGCGCCCACTGGCACTGACGCAGGCGTGGCGCCCCCCACACTGCTGCCTGCCCCGTTGCCATTGCCACTGCTGCTGTTGTTGGCGGCGGTGTTGGTGGCGTTGGCGTTGTTGCGCCGCCCCCCACGCGGTGCGCGCGCGCTGGCCTTGGCCCCCGCCCCACTGCCCTTGCCCTGTGCACCCGCCTCCTTCCCTGGCGCTGATGTCTCGCCCACTGCCACCATGCCTCCTCCTCCTGCTCCTCCTCCTGCTGCGCCCATGGGTGCTGCTGATGCTGTGGGATCCACCGAGGTGCTGCTGGGTGGGGGGAGGTAAGGGGATGCGCCCGCCCCTGCCCCTGCCCCTCCCATGGCTCCCCCCGCTGCCACCTGCTGTAGCTGCACCATGAGCGCGTCGCTGGCGCCCCCGTTGGCCTTGAGCTGGTTGACGAGGCGTTCGCTGGCCACAAGCATGGCGTTCTGCACGAATCGAACCAACATGATTGCCGCGTGCGCCGACAGGTGGCACACGCTGCAGAGCCGCTGCACCTCGGCCATCAGGGGCTCCAGCTGCGGGCGGCCGCGGCCTAGGAAGTGCGCCAACACCAGCGCCTGCGTGTCCCTGAGCATCATGCGGAGGGAGGGCTGGGACGTCAGGCGTTCGTACATGGTGGTCTGGCGCTCGGGCAGGGCGGCACGCCAGAGGTCGAAGAAGAGGCCGGTGCGCTCGTGGATGCACGCCTGCAGTTGGCAAGGGTGCACTCAGTTCTGGCGGCAGGACGGGAGGCGGGACGCCTGGCATGCCCGGCGCCAGAGCGGCCCCCCCCCAGTCAACTCACGGCCTGGATGGGCGTGCTGGTCTTGAGCGCGCTCCAGATGTCTGCGTAGGACAAGGCCTCCTTCTGCTGCTGCTGCTGCTGCGGAGGGGCTGGGCCGGTGGCGTAGGAAGGGGGAGGATGGCTGCGAGGAGCAACACGATGGCGATGCGCAGCAGCAGTGGTGGCGCATGCACACTGGCATCGCCCAGCGCGCTGCACTTGCCGTCCGGCGACTGTCGCGCAGAATGCGTTCAAGCCTTCGGTCCTGCGGCAGCAGCTGCACGCTCGACTGCAGCATCACTTGCCTCTCCTGCGCCTGCATCGCCCCGTGCTGCTGCTGCATCCTTGTTGCGGCGGTCTCCTGCTCGCCGAAGGCCGGCTTGCAGCGATGGAGACGCCTTGCCGCCCCCACGCGACAGGCCTGTGAGGGGCGCTAATGCGCGGGCATTGCACCCGCCTGGGTGAGGAACGCTCCCTCCTCGGCTTCATCGCTTCCCCACCAGAAGGGGCTTGCGCCGCAGCACGCATCCACTGGGCGCGAGCAAGTGGGCGATGAGCTCAGGATGGTACTGGTAAGGCATGCGCGCCTGCATATCCGGATACGATCGTCGCGGGGACGGCTAGGGTAAGCGCCTTGGGTTAGCGGCACCCTCCACAGCTCACTGTCAGCTGCCCACAGGAAGAAAGCGCAGGTCCTGCTGCTAGAGCAGTCAGCTGGTGGGCCTGTGGTGGACCAGCCCCAACGCGGCGCCGTGCAATCGCGTGCCGAGGCGCCGCGTGGCCGTTCTTCTGGTGGTGGAAGAGAGAGGGGCGGGAGAAGGGGGAGAAGGAGGAGGAGGGGGCCCAGGCCCAAGCAGGCAACACTCACTCAACCGACCGAATGGAATGGAATCGGTCCAGAAGCTGCGGGTTGGTAATCAGTCATGGTCGGCGCCTGGGGCCTCCACGCCGCACAGAGAGCACACAAGACACCACACGATGGCGGCACCCGGTTCGCCCTCGGGCATACTCGTCCCGTCAAACTCCGCACTGGAGCTCCGCGACCAGGAGGAGGAGGAGCTCGCGAAGCAGCCCGAGAAGCAGCAGGCGTTGCAGCAGGAGGAGGACGACGAGAAGAAGGACGACACGCCACCCGTGCCATACTCCAAGCTGCTCAGGTGCGACATCGTTCCGTCAACCTTCGCTTCGGCAGCGCCAGCGGAAGTGCGCGCAGGTGCAGACACGTAGCCTAGAGCTGCAGCCAGCAGCGTGGAGGTGTGCAGATTGCCCTGCCAGTGCGCCAGTGTGGTGCCTCCGTGCGCTGAGTGGCGGGCAGTTGCATCCGCGCACGCCACGCCATCCACCTCAGTGTGTGGTCTTCCACACACCTGCTTGCTGCTCCTGCTTGCAACTGGCGCCTGCAGCACGGCCACCAAGCTCGACTATGCGCTCATGGCCGCTGGACTCGTGGGCGCCATGGGCGGCGGGCTCCTGCTTCCGCTCTTCAGCGTCGTCTTTGGTGAGGCAACACAGCCGATTGCTGCACTTGCTGCACAGCTGCAGCCAGGCCTCACCATTTTCCCCCCCAGCGCAAGCGCCAAGTTCGGATCCAGGGTGCGCTCGCCACCTGGCAGCAGCCTTGCCCGCCAGAGCAGCTGATGCAACAATACAAACTCAACCTGTTGACTGCAGGTGACTTCATCAACGCCTTTGGCAATCCCTCGGCGGAGGACTTCACCAGGACCATCAACAGCCTGGCGCTCAAGTTCATCTGGCTCGCCATTGCCGGTGCGTGTGCGTTTGTCCGTGCGCTTCGCGGTTGTACAACGAGGCATCACGCCGCAGCGGCAGCAAGCAGCAACGAGGGAGCATCAGGCACCAGCCTACGCCAGAGCATGTGCTGCCACCCACGGCATGGATGGGTGCGGGCGACCAAGGGAGACCATGGACAGGAGCTCCCCGGCGTTTGAACGCGCCAGCACTCTGACAGCGTGCGGCACCCTGTCGGCGCCCCTATATGTGCAGCTGTGGCTGCCATGTACCTGGAGGTGACCTGCTTCATGATAGCGGGCGAGCGCCAGACCAACCGCCTGCGCGCATTGTATTTGGCTTCAGCGCTCCGTCAGGACATTGCCTTCTTTGACACGGCTGCGACCACTGGTGAGTTATTGGGTATGGGGGGAGGACATTGTCTTCTTTGACACGGTTGCGACCACTGGTTAGTCATCGGGGGTGGGGGCCAGCGGCGGCCGGGAGGGCAGCGGCAGTGCGAGGAATGGGAGCAATGCAGGTTTATTGCTAAGGAGATGCGGCCATCTCACCTTTAGTATGTGCTGCCTCCACGCACCACCACCTGCAGGTGGTTTGCTGCAAGGTCTGAACGAGGACAGCCACTCGGTGCAGATGGCCATCAGCGACAAGGCCTCCAACTTTGTGCACCATATGAGCACCTTCCTCTCGGGTGAGCTGGTGTGCAGGCAGCGTGCGGGGTGGAATGTTGTGGTGTGCCACATTGCCCAGTAGTGCACGCGCTGTTGTGTTTGTTGTCTCTTGCGCACCTCGTCCTCTACATGTGCATGCTGGTAGTCGCGCACGTACCCTGCGAACCACGGCGCTTGGTGTGCACACCTTGCTGTCGCCATGGTGCTGGCTGCACGCAGGCTTTCTGATCGATGCTGCCTTGCTGCCATGCTGCCTTGCCACGAGCGTGGGGCTGGCCATTCCCACGGTCGCGTGTTGACGCCTCGAGGACCCTTCTCATCATCAGCGGCCCTCTGTATGCAAGGGGAGATGCTGCTCCGCGCTTTTTGCTATAAATCGACCGCAGGATTCCTAATTTCGTTCTCGTACGGATGGTCCATGACTCTGGTTATGATGGGATGCCTTCCCTTCCTCGGTATCATGGGTTACGCCATCGCCGCCTTCGGTAGCCTGGGCAACAAGGCGCGCGCCGCCGCTTACGCAGAGGTGAGGAGTGCCGGGTGCGCTGGCTGGCTGCCTCACAGCGTGGGGGAAGGAGACAAGTGCACACTTGGCGACTGGGGGCACGATGGGACAACAAGGCACGCGCCGCCGCCCACGCCCAGGTAAGGCAAACAGGGTGCACACGGTGACTGGGTGCTCCACAACGTACTGTGTGAGTGAGGACGCAAATCGTGTTGCAGTTTGCGCCCCACCTGCTCCTCACTTTCTTGCTTCCTCCCAAGGGTTGCCACTCGTGCACCAGGGCGCTGTTGCTGGTCCTGTTGAATCCACGGTCAAGCCCTCCGCTGGTGCACTGCACTTTGCTGTGCAGGCGAGCACCATTGCACAGCAGGCTATTTCCAGCGTGCGTACCGTGGCTGCGTACAACGGCCAGCCCGCCGTCATCAAGGCGTACGACAAGGCACTGGAGAAGCCTTTAAAGGTGCGTGATGGTGTGGTGGTGTGGCGTGTGGGGTCGTGCGTGCCTGTGTGTGTGTGTATGTGTGTGGAGGGTGGCAGTGGTGCATACAAAAAGGCACTGGAGAAGCCTGTCGAGGTGTGAGGCTTGATGCACATCCATTGACGGCCCCCGCTCGGCGCGACTGTGCTGGTGGCTTGCGGCACACTGCACGAGGCACAAGGCGGTCGTTCCGTGGCGCCCACTCCACGCAGCGGCTGAACACTGTACGCCGCTCGTGAACCCGACGTCACCACCTCATGCTGCCCCACGCGTGTGTGCAGGAGGGCATCAAGGGCAACGTGATGCTGGGCCTCACGCTGGGAGGCGTGCAGTTCGTCATGTGAGTGGGAGCCTTGAGCGCCCTGCCGCTGCGCAACAGAGCAAAAGAGGACTTGTTGGCGCTGTGGCTCCATGGCAGCACCACATACTGCCCTGCCACACGGCGCCCAGCTCTGAAAGCGTGCGTGGAGCCTTGCCCTGTTAGCGTTAGTGGCGCCTCATCAGCAAGCGTCACTCACCTTGCCGTTCCCACGCACAGGTACTGCTCGTACGCGGTGGCCCTGTTCTACGGCGCCTACCGCATCGCCGCCGGCGATTACACCGGCGGCCAGGTGGTGCTGGTCCAGATCGCCACGCTCATGGCCTCCTTTGCGCTGGGCCAGGCCGCGCCCAACCTGCAGCACTTTGGCGCGGGACGCAGCGCCGGCGCTCGCATGTTCAAGATCATCGAGCGGCAGCCCACGCTGCGCGACGTCGGCGGCAGCCCCGCGCCCGCCCTGCCCGCCCCCGCCACAACCACTGCCACAGCAGGTTCCGCGTCAACAGAGGAAGGCGGGAAGGAGCTTGCGGTCATGGGCGACGGGCACCTCATGGGGGGTCAGGGGCAGGTGGTGGAGGCGCACAACGGGACGGGGGAGATGGACGAGGTGGCGGGTCACGTGGAGCTGAGAGACGTGTTCTTCAACTACCCCGCCCGCCCTGACGTGCCAGTCTTCAGGTGCGGGCGGTGTTGACTCTCTCTTCCCCGCCCGCGCGCGGGGACATGTGGCTTGTCTCTGCTCGCTCTCTCATGCACGGTCGTTGTGCTGCTGCTGACTGCCAGCTGGGCAAGAGAAGAGCTTGCTGCAGCGCACAGGTGCACACGTGTGTAGATGACGGCGCCGTGTTGCGTGCGTGCGTGTGTGTGTGTGTTGTGCGCAGGGGCTTCTCCCTCAACGTGCCCGCTGGCCACACGGTGGCGCTGGTGGGCGCCAGCGGCAGCGGCAAGTCGACGGCGGTGCAGCTGATTGAGCGTTTCTACGACCCCATGCGTGGCCTGGTGCTGCTGGACGGGGTGGACGTGAGGTCCCTCAAGCTGGCCTGGCTCAGGCAACAGGTCGGCATGGTGTCACAGGTGAGGCATGCAACCAAATAGTCGAGCTTGTCACCGTTGCACAACTGTGCAAGCGGTGGCACGAGGTGCCGCGGCGTGATGCTGTGGATACGCTGTGGCGTGCTGTGTGCAGGAGCCGACTCTGTTTGCCACGTCCATCTTTGACAACATCGCCATTGGCAAGCCCGGTGCCACCAAGGAGGAGGTGCTGGCAGCGGCACTGGCGGCAAACGCACACAAGTGAGTGTGAGCCTCGCTCCCTGTGCTCCTTGCCCTGGGTGGGCTGCTCCGTTCGCGGCGCACCGCTACGCTCCCCACCTGCTCAGCAGCCCTTACCACCTGATACACCTAGCCTTGCAGTCTGCGGCTCTCTCTGATGATGAGCTCTCACCCCACTGTGCCCCTGTGTGCCCTGGTCCGTGCAGGTTCATCCACCTGCTGCCCGAGGGTTTCGACACGCAGGTGCGGGTTCGTCTGGGGTGCTGGCTTGTCTGGCACGTTGTTTGAATCATCTGAGCCGTGGCGGTGATGTGGCGTGCCCACACACTCGCTCGCTCACATGCAGGTGGGCAGCATCATGACGCCTGTCGTGAACGCCATGCAATGATGATGATGATGATGATGATGATGATGATGATGACGATGCACACACACACACCTGCCACTGAGTCCTGACGACTACCACTGCCGCCGCCGTTAGGGTTACTGTTAGGGTCTGCATGGAGGGAGCCCCGGCCCGTGACCACTGCTGCAGCCGCAGCCACCAGCTGCGCGATTGCAGCGGCGCTGCCCTGCCTGATCCCCGCCAAACCGCCGCCGCCGCCGCCGCCGCCGCCAGCGCTGCGGGTGCTCAGCGTGCGCGCCAGGCTGCTGGCGGCCGTGGCGGTTGCCGTTGCGGCGGTTGTGGTGGCGGTTGTGCCGCCGCCGCCGCCGTCGCTTTCGTTCCCGGTGTGGGTGGCGGGGAGGGCGGGGAGGGGGGGGGAGGAGGGGCGGGTGAAGGGGTTTCCAGTGTGGGTGGAGGGGAGGGGGGG